>CM024722.1:9427648-9505415 GCA_014182545.1 Eucalyptus globulus
GATATAGCAAGCTGTTGAGCTTCTGCCCAAAATCGAGAAGAAATTCTACTTTCAATTAAAGAGTTCTAGCCATTTCTTGAAGAGATCTGTTCTTTCTTTCCACAACTCCATTTTGCTGAGGAGTATACGGAGAGGAAAACATATGCTTACAGCCGATTCATCACAGAATTTTGTAAAATCTTGATTTTCAAATTCACCTCCATGATCTGTTCTTATACTAGAGATAACACAACCTTTTTCATTTTGAACCTTTTTAGCAAATTTTCAAAATACGAAAAGGTTTCGGACTTACTTGAAAGGAAATATACCCAAGTAAACTTGAGAGTAATCATCAACAATTACTAGGCAATACTTCTTACCCCAATACTCGAGTTCTGGTTGGTCCGAAGAGATCCATATGCAGCAAGCTTGTAGAACATGATTAGTAGAGACATGATTTATTGGCTTAAAAGAATTTTTACCTGCTTTCCCAAGAATACATGGAGTGCATGAATCGGTCTTTTGGTATGGCAATTTTGGTAGACCTCGAACAAAGTTTGCTTTGATGAGATTTTGGCTAATTGCTTCATATTGACATGTCAAGCTTTTGTGCCATAAGCTTGCTTCGTCTTGAATTGAGATAAGACATTGCGATTCATTTGGTTTCACATCCGGAAGATAGATGTTTCCATGTCTTCGACCAGGAAAAGATTGAGTAAGAGTCTTTGCGATTGGAACATGTTCCTTCTTGAAAAGAGATCTTGAAACCGGTATCACACAATTGACTAATGCTGAGAAGATTGTAATTGAGTCCTTCCACTAAGGAAACATTACTTATTGTGAGAGTTCCAATTTTCACGGTTCCAAATCCCACAATACTTCCTTTGCTGTTTCCTCCAAATGAAACTTTTCCACCATTTACTTGAGCAAGCTTTATAAAGCAATTTGAGTCTCTGTCATGTGTCTTGAGCATCCGCTGTCAAGATACCACTTTACCTATTTCTTGATGGAGACCTGCATTTAACAAAGAGTCTCAAGCTTTCTTTGGTACCCAAATTTTCTTGGGTCCTTTGGTGTTAGTAAGATAAACAGTATTAGCCCATACTTTCTTAATAGGTTTCCATACCATAGGACACTCTTTTTCAAAGTGATCGGACTGTTGCACTTAGAACATTTGAGAGCATTTCTACCTACAGGTTTTACAAAGACTTTCTTGAAGTGATTTTTGTAAACCTCACTCGAAAACCTTTTCTTAATTCTTTCTTTTACTTTAGGAAAATCAATCAAGGGAATTGTTTTCTTGTCATACCTAGACCAGACTTATTGAATAAAGTCTTTGTCTTTGAAAAATTTTCTCAAGTTTTCAGATCCCATAGAAAATTTCTTTGATATATTAGATAAGTCTGTTTTTAAAAAAGCATTTTCTTTTAAAAGATTTTCTTCATTTTCTTTAAGATTGGAAAGACAAGTCTAAACTTTTAACTCTTTCTGCTAAAACATTTTCCTTTTGTTTTAGAGCTGAGTTTTCCTTTTTAGTTTGGAAATACTTTTGAGAGAAGTCTTAAGACTAAAGCATAGTTCCTCAATATATTTAGAAACTTTGACAGGAATTTTAAAATTACTTGCCTCAAATTCACTGTCTCGAGTCGATCCCGAGTCGATCCAGTCCGAGTCGGTTGTGCCATCGGACATAGATTGGCATATTCATTATCACTTTCTTCACACTCGGTATCACTCGGTTTCAACTTTGAGAGCTTTTCGAAATTTTTCAGCTTTTCCTTTCTTCTTCTTCGGAAGAGGACAGTTAGTCGATGTGTCCCTTTTTCTTGCATTCAAAGCGGACTACATCTTTGTTTGGTTCCTCATCATCAACGGACTTGGTCTGCTGTCTTTGAAAGCCTTGTTTCTTTGAGTTGAACCTTCTTCCTTTTCTATTTAGTTTTATGAATCTTCTTATCATGAGAGCAAGCTCCTCATCGTCCATATCATCTTCAGAATCTGTAACATCGAGAATCATCATTTGATTTTAATGCAATGGATTTCTTACCTCTTGGATCTTCATCTTCATTGATCCTTTCCACTTCATAGGATGAAGAGTTCCAATCAGCTCATCAACGAGATAGTGGCATAATTCTCTGCGTCTCTCTTATCGAAGTCTTTATGTGATTCCAATCCTTGGAGAGTCACGCAGTAGCTTGTTTACCTTCATGGGATCAGAAGTTGGTTGACCTTGATTTTCAAGACCATTCACAATATCGTAAAACGACTAAACATGTCGGATATTGATTCTCTGGCTTCATTACGAAGGCTTCGTATTGACCGAGAAGAATGTTGATTCTTGTTTCCTTCACTCGACTTTCCTTCATAGGTGATATGCAATCTGTCCCAAACTTCTTTTGATGTACCACAAGAAGATATTCTATTATATTCAGTTGGTGATAAAGCACAATATAAGGAATAAATTGCTTTTGCATCGAGTATACTGTCTCTTGGTTATTTCTTCCTGAGACATTCCGCTGGATTCTTGGTTTCTTTTCCTCTTTCGAGGCGATGCGTGGTAGGAGTAATTCATTTTTCTACAACGTCCCATTCCAGAGGATCCTTTGATCATAGGAAAGCTTTCATCTTGTTCTTCCAGATGTTGTAATCATTTCCATCAAAGTAACGTCTTCCTTATATACTCCTTTATGCCATCATACCCGTTAGCACTTTCCAAAGGAATTCCTCCAATCTACCCGTTGGACGGAATCAATTAGGAAGATCGTTCGAGCTATTAAAGGAACGTGTTGATAGCCCATCAATCATGTTCGCCCATACAATCGGGATCTCGGTTTCCATAGCGAGAACCTTCCAATAATATTTAGACAATCATCGAATCTTGGTCATTGAATCAATCTTGATCAATCAAAGGATTACGATACGTCTTCTCCAGCCACGAGATCTTCTCCGGATGATAAGGTTAAATCCTGAACAAAACATCCAGGTTCGGGATAACCTTTCTTCAACGGATCGAGAGCGTCAATGAGGATAGACTTTGAGTCTTGAGTCCGGCTGAAGTCTTCAAACTTTAACTAGAGAGTCTGCGCAGACCTTCAGACTAGACTGACGGAAACATTTTGTCAATTTCAAAACTCTTCACGAGGATTTCTCCAACACATGCATCCCAGGTATAGTGAAAGCCCTCCTAAGGGCAAAGCCAGAGCTGATCAAAGAAGCTGACCACCATGGCAGGACCCCTCTTTACTATGCAGCTTTTTCTGGATGCCACAAATTGGTCCAGCAATTACTGGAGTTCGATATCTTGAGCGCACATTTAGTGGATAGAGATGGTCTTTCATCACTTCATGCAGCAGCAAGTAATGGTCATGCCAAGGTTATAAAAGAGATTATTTGGCAATGCCCAGATGCTGGAGAATTGGTAGACCTAAAGGGCCAAAACATTCTTCATGTCGCAGTCCTAAGCGGGAGAGCAAGTGTTGTCGGATGCATATTGGAAACTGTCGAGCTCGAGGGCCTAATAAATCAGCCTGATCACAACGGCAATACTCCTTTGCATCTGACTATCATGGAAAGGAGAAGTCGGATCGCGGCTTACCTATTGTGGGATGCAAGAGTTGATCAAACAGCCCGGAATGCAAAGGGGGAAACAGCCTTCGACATAGAGGAGCTAACCAAGGAACCACGTGTTATTCCCTCGGTAGGTATACTATTGCAGGCCGTAACTCATTGAAATTTATTAATTTCTAGACCATGATTCGAAATCTGTCTTCATTTTGCTTGCAGGTCGCAATGTTGAATTGGCGACAACTACACCTCCCACATCTTTGGAATCTCCGTGGAGGATTTCTCCCCTGTACAAATGAACCAAAAGCTGGTGTCTGGAATTCAGAACAAACTTATAAGAAAAATTGTCAGATCTTACTGGTGGTCGCCACACTCATCACAACTGTGACATTTGCAGCGGCTTTCACAATGCCCGGTGGTTATAACAATAACTCTGGCCCAGGCCAAGGGGTGGCCCTTCTCCAGTCAAGTGGTTATCTCAAGCGGTTCATCATCTCCGACACTATCGCGATGACCTGCTCTATAATGGCCTCTTCTATCATACTCTGGGGCGCTGCTTTCGGCAATAGACCTTACGTACGTTGCTACGTGATTGCAGCTGTGCTGACAGTCATTGCCTTGCAGTTCACTGCTGTGTCATTCATTACAGGTCTCGTGGCTGTGTTGCCTGACCAAACATATGTCCACACCACGGCTAACATAGTTGGCAGTGTCTTCCATGTTAACACCTTCTTGTTTCTCTTCAGACTGGCCCAGATTTTTTCCTTCTCTGAGAGATGCCTCTCCATGATTTCCCGTCTCAGAAGGCTCAAGTGTATCATCAATTCCCACATAGCAAATATATAATATTCTCCAGCATTGTCATGTCGGAGATATTACCGACAACTTTTCCCCTAGTAGATTTAGTGAAAGTTGCAACAAAACATAGCTCAATTTTTCTCTTTTTTTCTTTTTTAGGCCAACAACACTGCGGCATTGTTTACTTATATGCTTATACTAATTTTGTGATACCTGGAGCTGTTTCCAGAAGATCTCAGAGCCATCATCCAACAAAATGAATTCATCCCTCAAATTTTGGACATATAACAGTCCGATGAGTTATGATCAAACACGAATACAATCAAATGATTGACCTTGACCCTTACATCAATTTCACTTGATACCTTAACACTTCTGGTCAAAGTAAAAAATGCACTGATTTGCTGGTATAGAGTCTAAACTCGAGATGTCACTATCTGTGGAAATTTAGTGTTAAAAACGCTGAGATCTGACTCTCGAAACCACCCCAACGTTTTAAACTTGGCATTTACTTTCCGAACGTGTTTAAAAGTCATCGAGTCATAGGCTTGAATTCACATAAGATACTGCCGTGTAGGTCCCCACATTACTCATTAACTGCAAGGAAAGATCAACAGCTAAATGCCAAGAGTTTTTTTTTTTCCGATCATCTACGGCTGTTAATCTCTAGTCTTCGCATGCCTCTCACCGGTGGAAAATTTAGTTGAGATTTTGAGAATTTTCTAAAATCAACGTCAGCTAGCGTTTCCAGCACGATGAACATCGCCAATTCACCTTGTTTTTCAACTTTAGGACGTATGAGTCTCAACATTTTACCTTGAATGTTCATCAATCTCACTTGATACACTAGTTCATTCAGTTGAAGCCGACGCCATGCTGACTCCAATGTGATGGGAGTGTCTCTGCTCTAAGTTCCGGACATGACCGAACCTTTGTCGTCCCAATCCCAGCCCACCAAACGTGTCCAACATGACATCGAAGTCATTTGGGGGGCGTTGACGTTGGGCTCCTTGGCTGAGAGGTTGGAAAGCATGCTTATTCTCCAAGTAGAAAGCTTTCAATCGAATTACTCCCATCTCCGGAAACCGTAATTACCATCTATCCAATTGGAGCAACGTAAGTTTATTCCTCCTCCAAGAAAATGGTTCTGAGGCTGTGCCGATTTGCTCACTCTGGTGATGTGCACTAAATGAAGGAGCTTCTCGACACAGACTGAGCGTACTCCAGAGGCGCACTCCTCAAGGAAACACGGCCCTCCATGTTGCTGCTAGATTCGGACGTAGACCAGTTTTTTGCGGAGATCTATAGTCGAAGCAAGTCCCTTCTGTCACACCCCAAAAACCAACAAGAAAAGGGGATGACATGGCCGTTCTTCCACTCAAAGGACGCAGCCTCAGAGCTCCCAAAATCCAGCTCTTAAAAGTCCCCACATCCGTATCGCTCTCATACCTACTCATTGTTAGTCGAGGAACCTGAAAAAGATCGGAAAATAGAGGGGTGAGCAACCACGCTCAGTGAGTAGTGCATCTCTTCTAAGTGGATCGAGCATCAACTATGCATATTTACAAAACCAAACCGCAACTCTTTTAACTCAAATCTAGGATATAACAAATATACAGTAAAAAGAATAAGTTACATACGCTTCAACATAGTTATACTTATAGCAAAAATAATCATTTTATAATAACATTGAAATAAACATCAATGGTCTAATCCATTGACTAATCTCATTAATTCACACGCCAATGGTCCATTCCATTAGTTAATCTCATACCATACCAAACCCAGAAATATAACAAACCTTCAAGGCCAAAATATAACATTTTTTACTTTAACACAATATGTTCAAAGTAAAAATATTCAAGATAATAATGTACAAATGCCAATGGTTTAACCATTGGTCAATATCATAAAACATGTATCAATGGTCTATTCTATTAGTTAATCTCATCGAACCACACATCGATAATCTAATGAAATTACACGTCGATGGTCCATCAAACGACTAATCTCAAATTACACGTCGATGGTCCATTCCAACGACTAATCTCAAATTACACGTCGATGGTCCATTCCAGCGACTAATTTCAAATTACACGTCAATGGTCCATTTCATCGACCTAACTCATATCACCTGTCAATGGTCCACTCCATTGACCAATCTACTGCTCAATATCAAACCATGGTTACGATACAACGCCTGGTGACGAGGCGACCAAGATTCCTCTCTTGGCAAGGTTTCCACTTATTATTAACCGGTGGCTTAGCCCACAAGGATATCCTATAATAGTATGCGCATACCCACAAGCCCCTCGTTGGGCTCACAGCGATATTAAGCATCCACATTAATCCAAAACAACACTATCCATAATTCTCAAACCAAATCCATAAAACATTTCATATATCACGAAAAGATTTCGCAACTCAACTCATCCGCCAAAAATACCTTTTATAAAACATTCTTAAATAATTTTCAAGACTCGTCTCATAAATCAAACTCGATATATAAAATACATATCGAATCATATAAGAGTTATTTCTTATTATCAAAGCCTTATACTAATATGAAAACTTATTTAAATCACCATCAAAAGTCAAGTATCAATGGTCAAGTCCATTGAATAATCTTCATCCAAAACACATATCAATTTCAAATCAAATGCATTTCAAAAAGCTTATTACAAATTAATAACTATATAACTTTCCATAAATCATCTCAAAGTCGAGCTTTTCATGAAATGGTTTCACAAACCTAAAACATATAATATTTCTCAACTTCGTTCATCAAACAGAACATATATTTCCACCAAAAATTCTCACACTATTATTAAATACCAAAACGCAGTAAATGCTCGATCCAAATTTTATGCAACAAATATGCTTATTCATAACTCATTAAATATTAATCATTTATTATTTTAAAAACATGAGTTTATAAATTCTTAGAAGAGATAGCACCACTCACCTGGGAAAGTCGAAAATCAACTACGACGCTCACTCGAACCAATGCACTCGAATCCCTAATAATTAACGAAAAAACATTATCTAAAGGCCGAGTAAAAAGGATATTTGCATAACGACTCGTCTATGCTAAGCCTATTTGTTGATAAAACGACACCTATGCGTCACGAAAACTCGCATTTATCAAAAACTCATCAATTTCCCGCAAGGCGCAGCCCATGCGCCAACTTTGTCGCGCCATAACTTCCTCCACAAAATTCCATTTTAAGCCGTCTTATAGTCTTTAGAAAGCTCTCTTAACGTACAACAACAACCCCAACTCAGCAACCCCAAAACAGTACCGAAAACAACAAAAAAACGAGTTCGAAGCTTACTGTTCGCTACAGTATCAGAATGCATCCCCAACTTCAAAATTCCGTTCCGGACAAACCGCAAGCTCAAATCACAATCCGTAAGATGCTATAGCTTCACAACATCTCAAAGTACCATTTCTATAAAAATATGCAGCTCAACGACTCAAAAATCATACTTCGCGCTCGATTTTCCCAAAATTCGAATTTCAAGCCCTAGGTCCAAAATTACTCCGATTGAACGAAGGGGAGCACGAGCGCTTATTGGGCGTTGTGTTACGTAGTTAACATGGCTTGGCGAGGCTCCCATGACGAGAACACACAAAACTCTTTTTCTTCTTCTTCTCCTCCTCTACCTCTTCCTTTCTTTGAGCGCGAGCTCTCTACTCTCCATTACTCTCTCTCCTCCTTTTTCTTTTTCTCTTTCCCTTTTACCTCTTCCTTTTTCTTTTCTTTTTCCTTTTTCTTTTATTTCTGTCTTTTCTTCCTCTCTCTCTCTCTCCCGAAAACTCTCGATTCCTCTCTCTCTCTGCTGAAGCTTCTATCTTTTCTTTTTTTTGACTGGGTCAAAACCCATATTTTACACCTTCTCAAGCAGCCAAATTCCGAGGGAGACTCTCCTCTGCACGTAGCTTCAGGGGCCGGCCATCTTTCTGTTGTAAAGTTTCTGGTCACAGAGATCACATCTGCCTTTCCTTCTCAACTAGACATTGAAGGCGCCTGCGACCGCAGGTTCGAGATGCTAAGATGGGGAAATAGAAGGAACAACACAGTCCTGCACAAGGTGATCATAAATGGCCATTCACGAGTGGTTAGGTTGTCAATAAAAGCGGATCCTCACCTTGCACTCTATGAAAATAGTGTGGGAGAATCCCCATTGTACCTGGCTGCTAGAGGGGGCATGACAGAGATTGTAAATTGGATCCTGGCATCATGCCCTTCATCTGCTCACAGTGGATCAGATGGCCAGATGGCTTTGCGCGCTGCTGTGAGCGTGAGACATTCTGGTAACTCTCTAATCCTAGACCTGCACGATATCATGCTCCGAAGTATTAACAAAGATGCTAAGTTCTTGTACTTAGTTCAACTATCACGTAATCTGATGTAGCAACAGAATTCTCGTATCTACTGATGGAAAATTTGGCATATATGCTTCTACAACTTCCATGAGATATTGCTCAGTTCCAATACTTGCTAGTTCTGTGTGCTTTAAAGAACATTTTTTGTCCATGCATCACAGGAATAGCGAAAACCCTCCTAAGAGCAAAGCCGGAGCTGATCAAAGAAGCTGATCACCATGGCAGGACCCCTCTCTTCTATGCAGCTTTTTCCGGATACCACAAATTGGTCCGGCAATTGTTAGAGCTAGATATCTTGAGTGCATATGCAGTGGCCATAGATGGTTTTTCGTCACTTCATGCAGCAGCAAGTAATGGCCATGCCAAGGTTATAAAAGAGATTGTTCGGCAATGCCCAGATGCTGGAGAATTGGTAGACCTTAAGAGACAAAACATTCTTCATGTTGCAGTGCTAAGTGGGAGAGCAAATGTTGTCAGATGCATATTGGAAACCGTCGAGGTCGAGGGCCTACTAAATCAGCCTGATCACAACGGCAATACTCCTTTGCATCTAACTATCATGGGAAGGAGAACTTGGATCGCGGCTTCCCTATTGGGGGATGCGAGAGTTCATCAAACAGCCCAGAACACAAAAGGGGAAACCGCCTTCGACATAGGGGAGGCAACCAAGGAACCACGCGTAATTCCCTCGTTAGGCCGTAATTCACTAAAATTTATTAAATCTCTAGACCATGATTCGAAATCTAAGTTGTCTTCATTTTGCTTGCAGGTCGCGATGCTGAATTGGCAACAACTATGCCTCCCACATCTTTGGATTCTCCATGGAGGATTTTTTCCCTATACAAATGAACAAAAAGCTGGTGTCTTGAATTTAGAACAAACTTACAAGCAAAATTGTCAGACCTTACTGATGGTCGCAACAATCATCACAACCGTGACGTTTGCTGCGGCTTTCACAATGCCTGGCGGTTATAACAATAACCCAGGCTGAGGCCAAGGAGTGGCCCTTCTCCGGTCAAGCAAACATCTCAAGTGGTTCATCATCTCCGACACTATTGTGATGTCCTGTTCTATACTGGCCTCTTCCATTATAATCTGGGGCACTGCTTTCGGCAAGACACTTTATGTGCATAGCTACGTGACTGCAGCTGTGCTGACATACATCGCACTACAGTCGACTGCTACATCGTTCATGACTGGTCTCGGTGCTGTTTTACCTGAACAAACATATGTCCACACCATGACTTATATAGTTGGCATTGTCTTCCATGTTATCACCTGCTTGTTTCTCTTCAGACTGGCACAAATGCTTTCCTACTCTTGAGATCTGCCTCTCTATGATTTCCCGCCTCAAAAGGCTCAAGTGTATCATCAATTCCCACGTAGGAAACAAATGACATTCTTCGGCAATGTTATATAGGAAAAATTACCAACTTTTCCCCTTGTGGATCCAGTGACTATTGCAAGAAAACATCACTTACTTTTTTCTTTTCCTCTTTTGGGCTAAACGACATCTCGGAATTGTTTACTTATATGCTTATACAATTTCTGTGATACCTGGAGCAGTTTCCAGAAAATCTCGGAGCCATCATTCAACAAAATGACTTCATCCCTCAATTTTTGGACATAAAACAGTCTGATGAATTATAATCAAACATAAACACAGTCAAATGATTGACCTGGACTCTTACATAAATTTCACTTGATACCTTAACACTTCCGTTCAAAGAAAAACTGCGCTGATTTACTGGTATATAGTCTAGACTTAAAGATGTCGCTATCTGTGGAAATTTAGAAAAACACTAAGATATGGCTCTCCAAACCATTCCAACGTGTTAAACTTGGCATTGACTTCCCGAACGTGTTGAAAAGTCATTGAGTCATACCCTCGGATTCACATTAGATACTGCAGTGCAGGTTCTCGCATTGTTAATTAATTGTAAGGAAAAATCAATAGCTAAATGCCATGCTTTTTTAGCAACAGGTCCGACTTGCACATAGCATCTTGTGAATATCCTTTTACTAGAATACATCTCAATGAAAGATACCGGCATTTAATGGAAGTTTTTGGATCAAAATTTGAGGTCCAAATCCTCTTTGAATTTTGCTTTGTGTGTAATAGAGATCAAAGCCGTATGGTGCGAATCTTGGGGAACCTTCTTGACCATAAACAAGGACGTAAAAAGGTATTAGACTACAGAAGGTTTGGGCTGGCATGGTATGTGATATTGGACTTTCGACATGAGTCTAAGCTAGACCAGATTATGATCCTAATTAGATGCTAGACCCCAGGCTTAAAAGTACGAATGGGCGGAAAATCTAATAATTTTAAAAGGCTCCATTCGTTTCGCGGAAAATATGGCGTTCCTGAAAAATATTTCTCATGAAGTCATTTTCTAGGAAAATGTAGTTATTTTTATGTTTGAATGAAACTTGAAAATGAAGTGGAAAATTTTTTTTTTTTTTTTTTTGTTCGGTAAGGAAAATAATTTCCTCCATACAATCTTTTTCATTTATTTTATTTTTAAAAATGGATTTTATATATTTCAAAAATGGATTTTTAATATTTTAAAATCGATTATTCAAATATTTTTTCATTTTTATTTTTTAATTTTCTTTTCTTTGTTTTCAATCTTCTTCTTTCTCAGCCGGTGCGTCGGCCACACGATGGCTAGCGACTGGCCACAAGCAAGCCTCAAGCTCGCCAACGAGCATGAGGCTCGCTGATCTAGCGACACTCGAGTCCAGCGAGGTCAAGGCTCGCCAGATTGACAAGCATGAGCTTGTGGCCAATGAGCAGCGAGACTGAGTTTGCCAGAGGTAGGTGAGCCTCGTGCTCGCCTATGGCTAGTTGCCAGCTGTTGTTGTGGCCGGCAACCGGCCAAGAAAGAAGAAGTTGGGAAGCAAAGAAAAGAAAAAGAAAATTAAAAATAATTCCAATAAAAAAAAAAGAAAGAAGAAGAATAAGGGGAAGGAGGAAGTGAGGATTTGTAGAGGTGTAAGCTAAGAGAGATCAAGTGAGGAAAAATCCATTTTAGAAGAGTTTAAAATCCATTAAATGCCGGTATTTAAGGGTGGTGGTGTAAGCTAAGAGAGATCAGTTAATGTGCATGATATTCCTTGTTTTGGAGTTAGCAAAAGATTTTTTGGGGTTCTTCTAATTTTGGATCATATGTCCCACAATACAAAAAGGATTTTGTGCCATACAATGTCAAAGAATAGATTTTTGGCAATTTGGTCTTTTTTTTTTTGGTACCCAGGGAACTTCCGTGCGCCGCTTCGCGGCAGAGTAAACCCTGGAGGAGCATGAAAGTCACCACCACCCTTTCTACCCCAGGCAAGTGGCAAAATCACCATTTCTACCTGGGCAAGTCGTGAGTTCCTTTCCAATAAGGCAGACGACGTAGGGAGTCGAACTCCAGACCTCTCCCGAAAGGAATTGAAGCTCAACCATTACGCCACCACCACGGGTGGTTTTGGCAATTTGGTCATTCTTAAGTCGTATCTTAAAGAAAAGGAGAAGCTGTCCTGTCTGCGCCGTACATTTTCCCATGTTTGTCCGACTTCTTTGGACCAAGAATCCCTCTTCCAAAATTACATTCCTGTTTTTCTTTTTCCTTTTTTTAATGGCTTTCTATTCCTTTTTCCTTTTTATTTTCTTTTTGCTAGGTCATTTTCTCTTTTTCGTGCGGAGACTCTTATTCCATTTGAGACAAGGTGAATTTAGTTGGTCATCAGTACAGAAAAAAATTATCAAATTTTTTTTTAAAATTTATTATATTTTTGTCAATATAATCTTGAACTTTTCGACGTTTTTTGTTAATTGAATCCATCTTACCAATTTTGTGAGCAAATTATTGAAGTGGCTGCTGGCCTTTTTTGTGACACAACTAGGATTCACATAGACTTTTTAGATAATATTTTAGTAAGTTTTAAATTTTATGTTTTTTTTTCCTTTTCCTTACTCTTTAAAAAAAAAAAAAAAATAGTTTTTAGAGTGAGGGCTGGCAACCCTCGCCAGTATTAGGCTAGGGCATCGTGGTCCTAGCTAACTTTGGGTGAGGGCTGCAAAACCCCTACTAGGGTTATCAATCCTCACTCCAAAAAATAATAAATAATAAATAAAGAAAACAAAAATAAAGCAAAAAAATTATAAAAAATTCCAAAAATTATTTAAAATATTCACATTATCACCAGCCATGTCACGTACAATAAAGAAAAAAATCAACATCAATAATTTCTAGCTAAAGTTAGTTAGATAAAATCAATTGGCTTAATTAAAAAGCTTAGATTTGAATTAGCAAAAGCCATAATAAGTTTAGGATTTTTTAGATAATTTTCCCCATTAATACACCAAATAAAGGAGATTATTGGGACATTTTCCATTTAAATTCGATCAACGTAGCTCATAAAAAAAAAAAATCAAAATTTGCAAATTTACACCAAAGAGGATGTGGTCAAGTAAAAATTACAGCAAATTATATTTTCCTTTATTTTACAATGTTCAATAAAAAGTTATTACCTTTGATCGTAATCAAGTACAAGTGATGTCATAAAATGTATTTTCATTTAATTTTGCAACGTTGCGCCATCATTGATGACCTTTTATGGGAATCGAGTGCAACATATTATAAAGTACTAAAAAATAAGAATTTTTTAAAATTTCAAATATGATAGTATACAAAGAATTTCCAATGTTACAAAATAAGTGCAACACTTTATAAAGTGTTTTAACTTATGGACTATAGATATTGCGACATTTGTCAAGACTTAAACGTCATAGTGAATATTTTGGGACAAGGACCCCCGAAATGCCAAAAGTTGGCACAAATGGACACTTAAGTGTCAAAAGTTACGAAATATATACTTAAGTGCCAAAATCGGAGCAAAAAATTGATCACTTGAGTGCCAATTTGGCAAAATCCAGCGACAATGCCGACGTGGCATTTTTCCGGCGAATCGAGCCCAAAACGACGCCGTTTTGCACTTGCGACATGGCCAAATAATGCAAAAACAAGGCGTCGTTTTGGGCTCATGTGATCAAAAAAAAAAAATAATATAAAAATTAAATAAATTAAATTTAAAATTAGATTTAGTTAAAAAAATTAAATTTAGTTAAAATAATAAAAAATAATAATTTTAAATTTTTAAAAAAATTAAAAAATTAATAAAAAGGGGGCAGTGGCTGAGGGCAGCCTTAGCCACCGCCCCCCCTTTTAAATTTTTAAATTTTTAAATTATTATTTTTATTATTTTAACTAAATTTAATTTTAAAATTTTTATTTTTTAATATTTTAATTAAATCTAATTTTAAAATTATTATTTTTTATTATTTAAATAAATCTAATTTTAAAATTATTATTTTTATTATTTAAATAAATCTAATTTTAAAATTATTATTTTTTAATTTTTTTAAAATTTTTATTTTAAAATATTTTTACTAAATTTAATTTGAAAATTATCTTTTTAATTTTTTTAACTAAATCTAATTTTAAAATTATCTTTTTAATTTTTTTTTTTAAAATGTTTTATTTTTAAAATATTTTTACTAAATTTAATTTGAAAATTATTTTTAAATTTTTTAACTAAATCTAATTTTAAAATTATTTTTTTAATTTTTTTAATTTTTTGTTTTTAAAATTATTATTTTTTAATATTTTTATGTAAATTTAATTTTTAAAATTATTATTATTTTAATATTTTAACTAAATTTAATTTTAAAATTATTTTTAAATATTTTAACTAAAATTATTTTAAAATTATTATTTTTTAATATTTTAACTAAATCTAATTTTAAAATTATTATTTTTTAATATTTTAACTAAATTTAATTTTAAAATTATTATTTTTTAATATTTTAACTAAATTTAATTTTAAATTGAATTTTTAATATTTTAACTAAATCTAATTTTAAAATTATTATTTTTTAAATATTTTAACTAAATATAATTTAAAATTATTATTTTTAAATATTTTAACTAAATCTAATTTTAAAATTATTATTTTTTAAATATTTTAGCTAAATCTAATTTTAAATTTAATTTATTTAATTTATTTAATTTTTACATTTTTTTAACACGTTAGCCCAAAGCGACGCCGTTTTGCATTATTTGCCACGTCGGCATGCAAACGGCGGCGCCGTTTTTGGGTTCACTTCGCGGAAATTCGTCGGAAAAATGCCCGCGTCGGCCTTTTGGCCGGACTTTGGCGGAGTGCACTTAAGTGATCCGTTTTTCTTCGAATGTGACACTTAAGTGTATCTTTCGTAGCTTTTTTTAGTGACTTAAGTATTGGCTTTATGCCAACTTTTGGCACTTGAAGCATTCTTCTGCCGAATATTTTTATTTTATCAGCATTATGAGATTTTAACAAACAAGGTAGACTGAAGAAAAAAAACAAAAGATCATTCTACAAAGTTGTTTATAGAGAGAGAGGGGATGAAGATTGAGATTCAAGAGTAGAAAACAAATAATGGCTTTTAATTTTCATTTTCTTCTCAATGAATTGTTTTACGTTTTAATAAAACAATATATAAATTTCTAGTAGCCAGTTCTTCTTTAAATGAAACTTTGTGATCAATGTAGCACCATCAGAAACTCAGTGTAACGGCAACGTCTTGCTCACAATACTCTATCTCAAAATATTAACAATCATCTGAGAGTACAAACGATGCTGCGTGACAAAAAAGAGAAAGAAATGTGATCTGTCATAATTGCTTTGGACAATCGGTTTTCTATCGTAACATACTAACGTGAAAAGGAAGTTATGAATACAAAGATGATCAAACCTACATTTAATTGAGAAAAGTTATGGTGAGTAAGAAAAATTACAAGAACAAAGATCGAAAGACTTTACAAACTGCAAAGGAAGGTTAGGATCACTTAAATACTTTACTAATGAAGAAATTAAAGAAATTTACCCTTAACAAATCGGGCCGAGCTTGGCATGACCCATGGGCCGGCATGGACCCATAGTTTTACTAATTCTGTGATACCTGGAGTTGTTTCTAGAAGATCTCAGAGCCATCATCCAACAAAATGACTCCATCCCTCAATTTTTGAACAAAAAAGTCTGATGAATTTTGATCAAAGACAAGCACAGTCAAATGTTTGACCTTGACCCTTACATCAATTTCATTTGATACCTTAACACTTCTGTTCAAAGTAAAACTGTGTCGATTTGCTGGTATAGAGTCTAGACTCAAGATATCACTGTTTGTGGAAATTTAGAAAAACACCTAAATTTGGCCCTCCAAAACATCCCAACGTTTTAAACTTGGCATTGACTTCCCAAACATGTTTAAAAGTCATTGAGTCATACCCTTGAATTCACATTTGATACTGCTGTGCAGGTCCTCACATAATTCATTAACTACAAGGAAAGATCAACAGCTAAATGTCAAGAATTGTTAAGCGGAAAATCTAATAATTTTAAATCATGGACGGACTTAAAAAAAGAATTGTTAGGCATGTTGTCGAGTTGGATAAGGTCTAATATAAATCATAAACAATCTAATAGAAACCGTAAACAAGTTTCACTCTCAACCATTAATTCGGTCCATGAGGTTGATTATGGAGCATGGCTAATCCGCATGATATTTCCTTTTGGAGTTAGCAAGGTTTTTTGGGGTTCTCTAATTATGGATCATATGTCCCACAAAACAAAAACGGACTTTGTACCTTACTACGTCAAAGAATGAATTTCTGGCAATTTGGTCCTTCTAGGTCATATCTCAAAGGAAACGGAGAAGCTGTCCAGTCTGCCTCGAACAATTTTCCAAGTTTGTCCGATTTCTCTAAACCAAGAATCCCTCTTCCAAAATTACATTCCCGTTTTCCTTTCTCCTTTTTAATTGGCTTTCTATTCCTTATCTCTTTTTAATTTTTAATTTTTTTGCTAGGTCCTTTCCTCTTTTTCGTACAGAGCCTCTCATCCCATTTAAGACATGGTGATTGCAGTTAATTATAAATAAATAAATAAAAAGTCATAAAATTTATTGTACTTTTGCCAACTTAGTTGGCAATTAAGTTTATTTGATCAATTTTGGTAGAAAATTATCAACATAAATGCTAGCCGTTTAATGTGGCACAACTGACACTAACATAAATATTTTTATTATTTATTTATTTAAATTTTTATGGTTTTTTTTCCTTTTCCTTTTTTTTTTTTTTTTTTTTTTTTTTTGAAGTGAGGGCTGCCAGTACTAGGTGAGGGCCTAGGTCCTCAAACAAGGGCGTCATGGCCCTCACCCCACCAAGGTTGTTGGCTCTCACTCCAAAAAACAGTCTATTCACTTAGTATAATTAAGGATTCCTTTTAAGTTTCAATCTAATCACCAAATCAATCTTAGGTTTGCAGCCTCTAGAGTACATAATGATGTACGCACAGAATGATTTGCTCGTAATAAAGTTCTTAGTTTACAACATCTCGGCTATAAAACGTCAGGGCTGATTCTAGCCAATTTTTCCAATCACCCATGGTAGTTAATCTCCAGTCTTCGCATGCCTTTCACCGGTGGAAATTTTGGTATGAACTTCGTTGCCAATTCACATTGTTTTTCAACTTTTGACCTTGAATGTTCATCTATCTCATTTGATACATTACTTCATTCGGTTGAAGCCGACGCCATGCTGACTCCAATGTGATGGGAGTGTCTCTGTTCTAAGTTCAGGACATGACCGAACCTTTGCTTTCCCAATCCCAGTCAACTAAACGTGTCCAACACGACATCGAAGTCATTTGGGGAGCATTGACGTTGGGCTCTTTGGCTGAGGGGTTGGAAAGCATACTTGCTCTCCAAGTAGGAAGCTTTCAGTCGAATTACTCCCATCTCTAGAAACTGTAATTACCATCTACCCAATTGGAGCAACGTAAGTTTATTCCTCCCCCAAGAATATGGATCCGAGGCTGTACCAATATGCTCGCTCCGGTAATGTGCACTCCCTGAAGGAGCTTCTCGATACAGACCTGAGCGTACTCCAGAGGCGCACTCCTCAAGGAAACACGGTCCTCCATGTTGCCGCTAGATTCGGACAAAGACCAGTTTTTGCGGAGATTTATAGTCGATGCAAGTCCCTTCTCATGCAACCGAATTCCGAGGGAGACACTCCTCTGCATGTAGCTTCAGGGGCCGGCCGTCTTTCTGTTGTGAAGTTTCTGGTCACAGAGATCACATCCACCTCTCCTCAGCTAGACATTGAAAGCTGCTGCGACCGCAGGTTGGAGATGCTAAGATGGGGAAATAGAAGGAACAACACGGCCCTTCACGAGGCGATCAGAAACGGTCATTCACCAGTGGTTGGGTTGTTAATAAGAGCGGATCCTCACCTTGTACTTTACGAAAATAGTGCGGGAGAATCCCCATTGTACCTGGCTGCTAGAGGGGGCATGGAAGAGATTGTAAGTTGGATCCTGACATCATGCCCTTTATCTGCTCACAGTGGATCAGATGGCCAGACGGTTTTGCACGCTGCTGTGGGCGTGAGACATTCTGGTAACTCTCTAATCCTAGACCTGCACGATATCATGCTCCGAAGTATTAAGAAAGATGCTAAGTTCTTGTACTTACTTCAACTATCACGTAATCCGATGTAGCAACAGAGTTCTCGTATCTACTGATGGAAAAGTTAGCATATATGCTTCTACAACTTCCATTAGATATTGCTCGGTTCCAATACTTGCTAGTTCTGTGTACTTTTAAGAACATTTTTTGTTCATGCATCACAGGAATAGTGAAAACCCTCCTAAGAGCAAAGCCGGAGCTGATCAGAGAAGCTGACCACCAAGGCAGGACCCCTCTCTACTATGCAGCTCTTTCTGGATACCACAAGTTGGTCCGACAATTGTTAGAGTTCGATATCTTGAGTGCATATGCATTGGACAGAGATGGTTTTTCGTCACTTCATGCAGCAGCGAGTAATGGCCATGCCAAGGTTATAAAAGAGATTATTCGGCTATGCCCAGATGCTGGAGAATTGGTAGACCTAAAAGGACAAAACATTCTTCATGTTGCAGTGCTAAGCGGGAGAGCAAATGTGGTCAGATGCATACTGGAAAACATCGAGCTCGAGGGCCTACTAAATCAGCCTGATTACAGTGGCAATACTCCTCTGCATCTAACTATCATGGAAAGGAAAAGTTGGATCGCAGCTTACCTGTTGCAGGATGCAAGAGTTGATCAAACAGCTCGGAACATAAAAGGCGAAACTGCCTTCAAGATAGATGAGCCAACCGAGGAAACATGTGTGATACCTTCGGTAAGTACACCATTGCCTGGCCGTAATTCAAAGAAATTTATGAGATCTCCAGACCATGATTTGAAATATAAATTGTCTTCCTTTCACTTGCAGGTCGCGATGGTTAACTGGCGACAACTATGCCTCCCATCATCATAGGAATTTCAAGGTGGATTTCTCCCGGTACACATGAACAAAAAGACGGTGTCTTTGTCGAGAAAATATTGGGTACCCTAACAGTGCCACGTCATTCGTGCTCTGAACCATTCATTGTGCGACACGTGTCCGTCTGTCAGTCCACGTCGTCCACTTCTCCGTTTCGAACCAGCGCGCGGGAGCTTCTCTCTCCTCTCTCCCTGGCCCACCTCTCTGCACCTTCTGACGCTCTGCTCTCCTCTGCTCTCCTCTCTTTCTCTCTCCCCGTTCTCCGTTCCGTTGCGGGGAGGGAGAACAAAATTGCGACGGTTCAGAGGAAAAAATAAAGTTCGCTCTGCTCTCTCTCTCCCCCTTCGACGGCCCTCCACCTCCGTCGCCCCCGACGCCGACGCCGACGCAGCCTACGCCTCCCTCTGGTGACCTCTGGTCGGCTTTATCTCTCTTTCGTCCTCGAAGGCGCGCCTCTCTGCCAGCAAATCGCGACGCCGACGCCCCTCCGCCGGTTGCCTCCGTCGCCCCCAACTCCGAGGCCGACTTCTCCGCCTCTGCCTCCGCCTACGCGGCCGACGCCGACGCCGACGCCCCTTCGCCTCCCTCTCGCGACCTGCGCTCCGCTTTCTCCCTCTTTTCTCTGCGGAGCGCCCTTACTGGCCAACCCCGACGCCGACGTGCTCTCGCGTTTTGGCCTCCCTCTCCGCGAGCGAAGGTCGCGCTGCTCGCTCTTTCTCTCTTTCCTCCACGAAGCGCCTCCTGCTCCTGAACGCGGACGCCGCCGACGCCGTCGCCTTCCCAAGCCCCACCGATAGGCGGCCCATTGGCGACTCCGTACGTCCGAAGGTTCGTTTTTAATTTTTTTTTCGGGATTCTACTTAGTATAAATCGGTGCCATGTTAATGTTGAAGTTTAAAGTTACATCTGCGCATTCGGCTTGTTGCGCGGTATCTTTGAGATTGTTAGAGACTTCTGACCCTAACTTGGTCACTCCATGCTTTTATTTTCTCCCAAAATCGCGTGTCTGTTGGAGAAGTTTCACGTTTCTCCCTGTCTTTTGATGCATCTCTGTTCATAATCAAGTTTGGCGAAGTTGGATTGCTACATGAGGGTATTCTTTTTGGTGTATTGCTGGACACGCAACCTCTACCATTGTGCATCCTTTTGGGAGGAAAATTTGGTACTCCCCATCAAGAAAATGCAAATTGTGCAATTCTAGATCCATCAACAGTTGCTACTTTAGTGGAGATACTAACAACCCCCAATTAATCAAAATGAGGCGATGTTAATGGCGAACTTGTGTGCCTTTAAGTTTTGGTAGCGCATTTTCAAGGTATTGTCATGCTTAGTTTGTCAAGATCATGCTGTTAGTATAATGCAGGCCATCAGCCATTCCGTTCTCCCTCCCCCCCTCTCTCTCTCTCTCTTCCTCCTTCTGCGCTTTGTTTTTCTCTTCTCATTTTCTATTTCGGGAGATTTTACGCCTTTTTTTTTTTTTTTTTTTTTTGGTGTTTGATAGGAATTGGATGTGGCCATAGTCAAAGCGACGAACCACGTCGAGTGCCCGCCCAAGGAGAGGCACCTCCGCAGTGAGTATTCCTCCTCCGATCAGATCGATATTAGAGTTTTTCTCCTGCTGCTGCTGCCGCTGCTGTTTTTGATGCGCTTGTGGCGTGATGGGATGTGAAATGATCGTGGATTGGCGGTTCTTGTCTTATTGCAGAGATTGCCTTCGCGACCTCGGCGGTTCGCCCGCGGGCTGACGTCGCCTACTGTATCCAGGCCCTCTCCAGGAGGCTCACCAAGACGCACAATTGGACGGTACGGATCGGTTCCTTAATTTGTATTTGCTCGGATCGGATGCTGTCTAGTTCGATGTGGTTCGGCGTGGATCTATGCGTTGTTTGTATTGGAAAAACGACTGTTCTTTACGGTTACTTAGCCTGATTGGTTTTGTATATAACTACTCATTGTGCAGCTCAGCACGTAGTATATTCTACTGTAATGAACTTACGCTGACACTGATGCTAATGATGCCACTGCTGCACTTACTTACATGTAAACCTCGAATGTATTGGATCGTGGCTTCAGATTGATTTTAATTGAGAGAACAGAGTTTGAGAGCGTAGGTTTTGAGGTGGATCGTATTGCACTTTGAAGGTTTTGTTCTAGCTTGAAATGGTAGCCGTTTCTTCTTCGTAGGCTTTGTGATCTTAATGCAGCGATCAATATAAGGCTTGGATTTTTTTAATTAAATAGCAGCAACTTATGTTCTTCGACACTCACATTCACCTTGAGCGAATAATCCATCATGAGATCTTTGTGTTGCCTTCACAACTGAAGGATTGTACATTGTCGTTACTGCATTCTGAGCTTTCATGATGGAGGAGTGGGGAGAAAGATGTCGAACTGGTCTAGCTCGGGCTTGGTTTTGTATGAGATCTATTTGCAACATCTGTGTGCATCTAGACGTAACCTGAGCTTGGCTGGTTAACTTTTTAACTCTTGTAATTGAGACCTCAGAAAAGTTAAGAATATATACCGTACTTCATTCGGCAAGAATAAAGCATTCTACAGAAATTTCGGTTGATATGACCCTGTGTTCTCTCAGTGACTCTTATCTTCCACAAGAGCTGCCTCAAATAGTCGTCACTTCTATGTTATTTTTGTGTTATTATGCGTAGTCTCTCTGTGCACCGTGCGAGGGCCTGATATGTTGAGAAGAGGCACTGATGCTGATAGAAAGAGATGCAAATGGTGTGGGTTAGTTTTTGAACATAAAGGAAATAACCCTTTGTGAGCATGCGTGAAGAAAGTGGATTACAGGTGTGAAGTTTTGAAGGAGAGGTGTGTAACCGGAGATTAGTTGTGGTGTGAAGGTGGGTGGTATAGTATTTTTTTTGCATTGTTTCACCTTAAGGTAGGTTTTCATGTAGGGGCAGAAGCAGAAATTGAACTAACTAAAAGTGAGATCAAAGCAGTTTTTCTGGTTATATTAGTGGGTATTACAATGAGGAACTTATGTTTTTTGTGATGAGCTAATCTCTAATTTACTGGTAGTCTCAGTAAAGGAAAACCTTCCTACTTATCTCTACTGATTTGCGTCTTTCACAAGTGCTGATTTTTAACAGTCAGCATGTACTTTTGGAAGTTTGAATTCTATTACAGTCAGTGTTCACTTGTATATTATGAATGACACAATGTCTTTATGAAGTCTTGAAGTTAGTTTGATGTGAATTTTCGTTTTGTATACAGTTTTTTGATGTTACATTTCATTAACCTGCTAATGTTCTTGAGTTCTTCATGCTCTAACGGGTGGCACTGAAAACACTGATAGTTATTCACAGACTCTTGAGAGAGGAGATCCTACATTTCGGGAAGAGCTTTTGGCTTTTTCACAGAGGAGACGAATTCTTCAGCTTTCTAATTTTAAGGATGACTCAAGTCCCATAGGTTTCTTTCTCTCTCTCTCTCTCTCTCTCTCTCTCTCTCTCTCTCTCTGATGGCATTACCTTGTCTTTAGCTGAATTTGACACACAGAGACTGACCAATTTGTGAAGATGACTAATATCACGTTTCTCCCTGTCTTTTGATGCGTCTCTGTTCATAATCAAGTTTGGCGAAGTTGGATTGCTACATGAGGGTATTCTTTTTGGTGTATTGCTGGACACGCAACCTCTACCCATTGTGCATCCTTTTGGGAGGAAAATTTGGTACTCCCCATCAAGAAAATGCAAATTGTGCAAATGGAGGAAGAGGATTTAATTTTTACTTGTTGGATGTCTAGGGAAAAAGACATTTGATTTCTAATCAACTGGGGTATAGAGTTAACAGATATATTTCCTTCTTAGACCTTCAATCCCTAGCCTGCCATACAAATTAGAATGGAGTGTTAAATATGTTCTCTTCGATTACGTGTGCGTTCTTAGAGTGCTGTTTTCTCACATTATTGCTATTGGTGGTTTGAAATTTTAGTTTGATGAAAGAGTTCCTTTGTAATTCCATTATCTAGTATGTTCATATTAATAAGAATAATTGATTTTGTAATTGTTGATTTTTGGTTGGATGACTTGGGCAGAAAAATATTTAAAGCCTAAAAATCCGAGAAGCAGAAGAGGCAGCATGGCGCTCAAGAATAACAAAGGTGATTTAATATCTACTCTACCAGTGCCCCTTATGATTTTGTTTTTGATGCTCAATTTTTATGTGTAGCTTGTAATCTCGATATATAGCTTGTGTTATATTGGTTTCTTGTGCAACATACCCCTAAAATTCCTCTACTTTGTGATGCAGACTGTTATAAGGGTACAGTTTCCTGAGAATCATACACTAGAGGCTACATTTCATCCGTAAGAAAAAATAGAGAGTTTGATTGTTCTCCTCGAGAAAGTGGTAGCTAAACTTGAACTGCCATTTTATATGTGTAAGTTTGCTCACGTGATGTAACTAATTTGCAATATTTCAATGATTTCGATATTCATGTCTCAAGAATGTGTTTTGGAAGCTAAAGCATAACGCAAATATCTGATCACGTTTCAGATACTGCTCCACCCAAGAAGCAAATAAAAGACTTGTCTCAGGACTTTTACTCTGCCGGCTTCATTCCTGGTGCAATAGTTTATTTTTCACATGACACTCGGAAAGGTTTGTATGCTTATTATTGACCTCAAATGTAGTATCTTCCTTTTTCTTTATGCTTGCCACGGGTTGCTTTTTCGTGTTATTTAGAGTGGCTCATCTTTAAGCTGTTTTAAAGAAATAAATTTGAGTTTTACCGTGTGCCTAAGTGATCCAAAACTACCCTGAGTGCAGTTAACTTTTTTCTTAGCACCTCAAAGCTGAAGCACATTTACAGGTTCTTCTTGTTAATCTGCCTTGGGTATACTAACGCATACTGAAAGATGACCCACTCACATGAACTACCAACCGCTGCACGTTTGTGGCGATGTCAATCGAATAATTTGTTTTGCTTATCTTGTCATGTGCTCTTCCTTTACCAACCGTGATTCTATATTTGCAAGTAAGTCTTAAGATTAAACATATATGCGACCTTAATGAGTGACCGTGAACTTGGGAATCCAATTCTACACTTACATTTATTTCTGGTATAAATATTTTAACCCACGCCAGAAGGTGCTGGTAAGGTGGTCCTTGCGACAAATGGTTTTAAGGTTGTATTTATAATTGATTCGCGCAGAGCATAATTGGATACAGAATGTGGACGGGGCTCCCAACGTTTCACTTGGACAAAATGTCCGGACGAGGGATAAAGCAATTCGCTTTGATGAATAAGTTCAAGAAGAAAATTCTCAGAGTGAGTTCTTGAACATTGCCTTGTTGGATTTCATTGCTGTTCTTAGTGCAAAGTTAAACTTCAATCACGTTTGCCGCATTGTTAATGTAGGTAGTAGCAGACAATTTGCCTGATGAGCAAGTGGATCATATCAAAGAGATGTTCGACGTGATGGACACCAATAACAATGGAGATATGACATTTGAAGAGTTGAAACATGACCTGCACAAATATGGACAGCAAGTTGCTGATCCTGATGTGCAGATGTTGATGGACGCAGCAAGATCACCTATTCAACAGCTTAGCACATTTTGAATTCTTTGACAAGAATTGAAGTGGATATATTGAATTCAATGAGTTGAAAGAAGCTTTGATAAATGACAATCTTCGTCCGAACAACGAAAATATTTATTGAAGACATCATTTCCGATGCTGATCTAGATAAGGTAATACATAACAAGAGCAACTTGCAATTTGGAATCTATGTATATCTTGTTCATATACGAAATAGAGTGTTCATTATGTGATGGATGTATTCCAGGATGGTCGAATCAATTATGATGAATTCAAGGCCATGATGAAAACGGGCATGGAGTGGAAAATGGCTTCACACCAGTAGTCAAGAGCGATGCTGAACGCGCTTAGTCAAAAGATGTTCAAAGACAAACCTTCTTCTCTCATAGGGTATTGGGAAGGAGGCATTATACAATATAATTGCATTGGTTTGCTAGTGTAGGGACATAAGTGCTGTGAAAATTTTGAAGAAATTGGGTATAAATAGTCAGATTCCTACACCGCTTGGCATTTAATTTTTATGTTTTATTTTCCTAATTAAAGGGAATATCAATTGAAACTACGATCGAGTTGGTTTGCAATGCCCATCCTAATCAACTTAAGGAATTTGGAGCCCCATGTTGCGGCAACCTGACCATCTCCATTAGCATATGGTTATCGTGTTAAATGCAAAGAAATGTCATCGTAAAGTCGCATATTAACTTGCAAATCTCATATCATAGGATACTAGATCTTCTAGCTCATATCGAGTGAAATCACCGCAAGTTTGAATACAAAACACATGATATATTGTAAAATTCATCTACGTCCGTCAATTTCATGAAGTGAATTCACCCCTTAAGCCCCTTCATAGATCGTAGCACCTGTCATTCAAATAAAATACATTGGATGATATCATCTAGGCATGTATATCAATTATACTGACAAAATGAACCATTACATACGTACTTATATAGACCAAAATTTCAAATCGTACCTTAAATATTGCAAATAAACTAAACAACTTGAGCTCATCCATCGATACCAGGAATCTATTAAAATTAAGATACATAGATCTATATGCTTCGCAACATTCAAATAAAGCTCATAAGAGACCCATCCAAGCTTCAAAGCAACTATTGTTGTTGTCCACAAACAAACGTGTCATGTTCCCATTAAAAGTACAATGCTTTTTCATGTAATGAATGACTGAACCCATGCGTTCGTTGATTGTGCACGTTCATATGAGAACTACAATTCTACTTCAGAAAATTTTTCTGTTTGAAGCCATCATACACAAGCATAATCATCCTTTTGGTTTTGCGAACCGTCTTGAGTAAAAACAGTCTCAAGTGAGAGCGCCCCCACGCATCCAACAGAATACAAACTCAAGTAATTCCTTTAAAAAAAATGGTTAGATGAACTCCAATAGACAAAGTAATATGCGAAATATAAGACAAATGGAGTACATTTGCCTCTTCCAGCAGCAAATACATGAAATATTAAATGATTGGTGACAGTCACTATTTCTTTCTCTTTGCCGAAGTAGTACGGTACTGAGGATGAAACCCTACAGCCTATATACATGGGCCAGCATTATAGGCTGCTACCATCAACACACAACAACAATAAACACAAGCCAAAAGCTGCTGCACAATTTGCATTTTCTTGATGGGGAGTACCAAATTTTCCTCCCAAAAGGATGCACAATGGGTAGAGGTTGCGTGTCCAGCAATACACCAAAAAGAATACCCTCATGTAGCAATCCAACTTCGCCAAACTTGATTATGAACAGAGACGCATCAAAAGACAGGGAGAAACGTGATATTAGTCATCTTCACAAATTGGTCAGTCTCTGTGTGTCAAATTCAGCTAAAGACAAGGTAATGCCATCAGAGAGAGAGAGAGAGAGAGAGAGAGAGAGAGAGAAACCTATGGGACTTGAGTCATCCTTAAAATTAGAAAGCTGAAGAATTCGTCTCCTCTGTGAAAAAGCCAAAAGCTCTTCCCGAAATGTAGGATCTCCCTCTCTCAAGAGTCTGTGAATAACTATCAGTGTTTTCAGTGCCACCCGTTAGAGCATGAAGAACTCAAGAACATTAGCAGGTTAATGAAATGTAACATCAAAAAACTGTATACAAAACGAAAATTCACATCAAACTAACTTCAAGACTTCATAAAGACATTGTGTCATTCATAATATACAAGTGAACACTGACTGTAATAGAATTCAAACTTCCAAAAGTACATGCTGACTGTTAAAAAATCAGCACTTGTGAAAGACGCAAATCAGTAGAGATAAGTAGGAAGGTTTTCCTTTACTGAGACTACCAGTAAATTAGAGATTAGCTCATCACAAAAAACATAAGTTCCTCATTGTAATACCCACTAATATAACCAGAAAAACTGCTTTGATCTCACTTTTAGTTAGTTCAATTTCTGCTTCTGCCCCTACATGAAAACCTACCTTAAGGTGAAACAATGCAAAAAAAATACTATACCACCCACCTTCACACCACAACTAATCTCCGGTTACACACCTCTCCTTCAAAACTTCACACCTGTAATCCACTTTCTTCACGCATGCTCACAAAGGGTTATTTCCTTTATGTTCAAAAACTAACCCACACCATTTGCATCTCTTTCTATCAGCATCAGTGCCTCTTCTCAACATATCAGGCCCTCGCACGGTGCACAGAGAGACTACGCATAATAACACAAAAATAACATAGAAGTGACGACTATTTGAGGCAGCTCTTGTGGAAGATAAGAGTCACTGAGAGAACACAGGGTCATATCAACCGAAATTTCTGTAGAATGCTTTATTCTTGCCGAATGAAGTACGGTATATATTCTTAACTTTTCTGAGGTCTCAATTACAAGAGTTAAAAAAGTTAACCAGCCAAGCTCAGGTTACGTCTAGATGCACACAGATGTTGCAAATAGATCTCATACAAAACCAAGCCCGAGCTAGACCAGTTCGACATCTTTCTCCCCACTCCTCCATCATGAAAGCTCAGAATGCAGTAACGACAATGTACAATCCTTCAGTTGTGAAGGCAACACAAAGATCTCATGATGGATTATTCGCTCAAGGTGAATGTGAGTGTCGAAGAACATAAGTTGCTGCTATTTAATTAAAAAAATCCAAGCCTTATATTGATCGCTGCATTAAGATCACAAAGCCTACGAAGAAGAAACGGCTACCATTTCAAGCTAGAACAAAACCTTCAAAGTGCAATACGATCCACCTCAAAACCTACGCTCTCAAACTCTGTTCTCTCAATTAAAATCAATCTGAAGCCACGATCCAATACATTCGAGGTTTACATGTAAGTAAGTGCAGCAGTGGCATCATTAGCATCAGTGTCAGCGTAAGTTCATTACAGTAGAATATACTACGTGCTGAGCTGCACAATGAGTAGTTATATACAAAACCAATCAGGCTAAGTAACCGTAAAGAACAGTCGTTTTTCCAATACAAACAACGCATAGATCCACGCCGAACCACATCGAACTAGACAGCATCCGATCCGAGCAAATACAAATTAAGGAACCGATCCGTACCGTCCAATTGTGCGTCTTGGTGAGCCTCCTGGAGAGGGCCTGGATACAGTAGGCGCACGTCAAGCCAGCCCGGGCGAACCGCCGAGGTCGCGAAGGCAATCTCTGCAATAAGACAAGAACCGCCAATCCACGATCATTTCACATCCCATCACGCCACAAGCGCATCAAAAACAGCAGCGGCAGCAGCAGCAGGAGAAAAACTCTAATATCGATCTGATCGGAGGAGGAATACTCACTGCGGAGGTGCCTCTCCTTGTGGCGGGCACTCGACGTGGTTCGTCGCTTTGACTATGGCCACATCCAATTCCTATCAAACACCAAAAAAAAAAAAAAAAAAAAAGGCGTAAAATCTCCCGAAATAGAAAATGAGAAGAGAAAAACAAAGCGCAGAAGGAGGAGAGAGAGAGAGAGAGGGGGAGGGAGAACGGAATGGCTGATGGCCTGCATTATACTAACAGCATGATCTTGACAAACTAAGCATGACAATACCTTGAAAATGCGCTACCAAAACTTAAAGGCACACAAGTTCGCCATTAACATCGCCTCATTTTGATTAATTGGGGGTTGTTAGTATCTCCACTAAAGTAGCAACTTATGCACTGTCTGAACTGGAAAGAAAGGGGAACAGCCAATAAGAGTAAAGTTTTTTTCCTGTTGATGGATCTAGAATTGCACAATTTGCATTTTCTTGATGGGGAGTACCAAATTTTCCTCCCAAAAGGATGCACAATGGTAGAGGTTGCGTGTCCAGCAATACACCAAAAAGAATACCCTCATGTAGCAATCCAACTTCGCCAAACTTGATTATGAACAGAGATGCATCAAAAGACAGGGAGAAACGTGAAACTTCTCCAACAGACACGCGATTTTGGGAGAAAATAAAAGCATGGAGTGACCAAGTTAGGGTCGATAAAGTCTCTAACAATCTCAAAAGATACCGCGCAACAAGCCGAATGCGCAGATGTAACTTTAAACTTCAACATTAACATGGCACCGATTTATACTAAGTAGAATCCCGAAAAAAAAAAAATTAAAAACGAACCAAAAGATACCGGAACACGGGAGTCGCCAATGGGCCGCCTAAAAAAAAAAAATTAAAACGAATCGGTGGGGCTTGGGAAGGGACGGCGGCGTCGGCGTCGGCGGCGTCCGCGTTCGGGAGCAGGAGGCGCTTCGTGGAGGAAAGAGAGAAAGAGCGAGCAGCGCGACCTTCGCTCGCGGAGAGGGAGGCCAAAACGCGAGAGCACGTCGGCGTCGGGGTTGGCCAGTAAGGGCGCTCCGCAGAGAAAAGAGGGAGAAAGCGGAGCGCAGGTCGCGAGAGGGAGGCGAAGGGGCGTCGGCGTCGGCGTCGGCCGCGTAGGCGGAGGCGAGGCGGAGAAGTCGGCCTCGGAGTTGGGGGCGACGGAGGCAACCGGCGGAGGGGCGTCGGCGTCGCGATTTGCTGGCAGAGAGGCGCGCCTTCGAGGACGAAAGAGAGATAAAGCCGACCAGAGGTCACGAGAGGGAGGCGAGGCTGCGTCGGCGTCGGCGTCGGCGTCGGGGGCGCGGAGGTGGAGGGCCGTCGAAGGGGGAGAGAGAGAGCAGAGCGAACTTTAGGGCCTGCATGGTTGCACCCTATTTCTATTTAAGAACAGAAATTTCTGTTTTTTGTTCCGGGAACAAAAAGGAACAAACGCGTTTGTGTGTGTTTTGCATTCCTTTTTTGTTCTTTTGTTCCCTGAGGGGAACAAAAAGAAACAGAAACAAGAAACACAAAAAACTTGTTTCTTGTTTCTGAAAACACAAATCGAGAAACAAAAAGGAACAAAATTGTGTTCCTTTCTTATTTCTTGGATAGTGCTCGAACAGGGCCTCCTCTCCCCCGCGACGAGCTTCCTCCCGCGACTGCGACAAGCGACGAGCGACGGGCGAAGAGCTTCTCCTCCGGCGACCTGCGACGAGCGACGAGCTTCTCCTCCTCCGACCTGCGACGAGCGTCTCCGCGACGAGCGCCTCCTCCTGCGAGCGAGAGAATTCCATCGTCTTCTCCGGCGCCTGTCTCGACAGCCGCTGCTCCTTCACCAGGTAAACGTCGTCCACTGCTCCTCCTTCACCGATTGTCTTCACTTCGGCGAGAGCTCGAGTGTTAGGGCTCACTCGAGGAATCGCTTGCCCAGATCTGCGAGCCGCTTGCTCGGCGGAGTCTCGCAGATCCGGGCGAGCGTTGCTCCCCAGATCTGCGACAGCAGCTCGTCTGCTCGCTCGAGATCTGGGCGAAGCGAGCAGAGCAGCGAGCTTCGCTGCTGCTCGGGCTCGGCTCGAGCGAGCAGAGCAGCGGCGTCGCTGCTGCTCGGGCTCGGGCTCGGCTCGAGCGAGCGAGCAACAGCGTCGCTGCTGCTCGGGCTCGGGCTCGGCTCGAGCGAGCAGAGCAGCGAGCGTCGCTGCTGCTCGGGCTCGGCTCGAGCGAGCAGAGCAGCGAGCGTCGCTGCTGCTCGGGCTCGGCTCGAGCGAGCAGGGCAGCGAGCGTCGCTGCTGCTCAGGCTCGGCTCGCCACCACCATCTTTCATCAACTTCTGCAACAGTATTTCAAATTTGAACCTCCCTCTTTGATGAATTCTTGAATTTCTTGTGGTTGTTTTGCTTCTGGGTCGTCCGGAATCAGTCCCAAAATTCATCATTTTCCTGTGTTTCGCTTGAAAAAAGAATAGATGGCCTGGTTTCAACAGAGGTAACTCAGCTGGCGAGCGAGTTCGGTTTGACTGTGAGTGAGTGTGTGGGGTTTGCAGCGGCCGTGTTGAAGGGTGGTTGGGCGGGCAAAGGTTGGATCTTTCGGTTTCTCCCCCCGAGCACTTAAGCACTTATAATTTTTCTCAATCTGGCAAGAAATAATTATTAAATCTCGCTCTCAAATCTCAATTTGGAACTCTTCTCTCCGTCCATCACTACAATACCAAAATAGTCCACCGCCAGTTCATCACGTCGAGAGAGAGCGCGAGAGATACATTCATGGAATAAATATACAATTAACCGTCACTAGTTGCTCTCTTCAAATCTGACCAAACCCTTCTCTTGCTCTACTTTGCCATGTTCATCCCGGTTCATTCTCTTTCCGGGTCTTCCAAGAACTAACCATTGGGCTCTCAATACAGAGGTAAATACTCTTTCTTTTGTGCTTGTGTTGATTGGTTTTCCTTGGTTTCTTCATTCGTCTATCAAAGGATGTTTATCAATTGATTGGTTCTGGCAGTCTATGCATTTACTTGTTTTTGAAATGACAAAACTAGCGGTTCACTAAGAACAAGGAGGAATATTCCAACGTATACGTGAATATGATGTATTGATGGGTGTTGTTAGATCTGGCCTTTGCTGGCGTTCCTCGACACCATGACGAGTTGCTGTTCTGTTGATCTTTGTCCCACGATCCTGTTGTCCCGCGATCCTGTTGTTCTATGGCAAATATCTCCTGTTGTTCTCAATTTGCGTTTTGTCCCGTATTGCTTGGATTTGGTCGAATATTAGTATTTTCTGTGTGTCTCTATGAACCCTTGCGACTCAAGGGGAGAAAGACAAAAGGAAGAAGATGACGCCCGAAGAAGAGAACGTGTAGAGGGGTAGACTAAAGGGGAGGAGAAAAATAAAAGTGAAAGAAAAGAAAAGAACAGAAAAAATAAAAAATAAAAAGGCACGTGAGAAGAACAACGTTGTCGACTTGTTCATTTAGTACATTCTTTGTGAATCTATAAGAACAACGTTGTTCGACTTTTTTTTTTGTAGGAATGTTGGGGATTATACATTATGCGAGATCCTTGATATCTTATGACTATAATGCTTCGATTTTTCTCTTTAAGTTATGGATTTGCAGAGAATGGAGGGTGCTGTTTCGTTGTTGCCTTATTGCTTATTGTCTTGAATTTTTCTTTACTTAAGGTACATCCTCAATTGGTTGATTCATTCTCAAGTGAACGCTGATGCTTTGAGAACTTCGGTGGATCCATCCAAAGTTCCGCCTTGCCGGTGCCAATCCACGAAGACATATTCTTAGGACAAGGATTGCAAATAAAATGGCGAGGGATCATAATATGCCTGAAATTTCATGACTTTGTGTTTCCGACTTTTGTAATTTTGTTTTTAAGTATTCACTTATCAAATCCAATGTGATGAAGTTGAACAATGAACTATATTACTTCATTATTATGATGTTATGTATGAAAGGGTCTACGTAGAGATCTATGAAGTATTCTTCTTTTAGGTAGCTCTTATGGTGGGATTTTTACTTATGAAATTTTGTTCCAAGTATGCACATGATCATGTTCAAAATGTTTGTCTTCACCAACCATGAACAAAATTAAATTGATGAGCATTTCATTAGAGTGATAATGCAATACCAAGTTTACACTTTATTGAAAAAAAAAGGCACGTGAGAACAATTTGGAACAAAGTTTATTTATAAAATTTTCTTCAGAGTATGCACTTATAACTATGTTCAGAATGTTTGACTTTACTCACCATGAACAAAATTAAATTGATGAACATTTTATGATAATGAGAATTCAAAGTCAAGTTTACACTTTATTTTTAAAAAAAAAAAACAAATGGGAAAATTTTGGTACGAACTTAAAATATTTATTCCGACTAAGCAAATATGATCAAGTTTAGAATGTTTGTTTTCACTTAATATGAACAAAATTAAATTGATAAGCATTTCATGAGAATGATAATTCAATACCAAGTTCACATTTTATTAAAAAAAAAAAAAAACAATTGAAAAAAAATTGGAACATAAATTTTGTACATTACCAAACGTGTTTCTGTTCTTTTTCTATTCCAGAAACAGAAATTTTATACAGTTACCAAACGCGTTTTTTTGTTCAGAAATTGTTCCCAGGAACAGAAACACTTTTTTCTATTTCTGTTTCCTGGAACAATTTTTAAACAGAAACGCAAACAAACGCGCCCTTATTTTTTCCTCTGAACCGTCGCAATTTTGTTCTCCCTCCCCCAACGGAACGGAGAACGGGGAGAGAGAAAGAGGAGGAGAGCAGAGGAGAGCGAGAGCGTCGAAGGTGCAGAGAGGTGGGCCTGGGGGAGAGAGGAGAGAGAGAAGCTCCGCGCGCTGGTTGAAACGGAGAAGTGGACGACGTGGACTGACAGGACGGACACGTGTCGCACAATGAATAGTTCAGAGCACGAATGACGTGGCACTGTTAGGGTACCCAATATTTTCTCTGTCTTGGATTCAGAACAAACTTACAAGCAAAATTGTCAGACGTTATTGATGATCGCGACACTCATCGCAACTGTGACGTTTGCAGCGGCTTTCACAATGCCCGGTGGTTATAACAATGGCAGCCGGAGCCAGGACTGGCCCTTCTTCGGTCAAGCAGCCACTTCAAGTGGTTCATCATCTCCTGACACTATCGCGATTGTTGACACCTAATTTAGATTCAATTTTTAGAAAATAAAAGATTAGAGGGAAATTTTGAAAAAAGAAATTTTGAATTCAAAATAATTCAACAGCCGGATTTTGGAGCCATTTCTTTGTTGGAGAAGTTGAGCGAAAATCTCCACCGCGAGAGGTTGAGCAAAAATCTCCACCGGCGAAACAAACTCGAATTTTCGCTTTATAAATAGAGGGGTTCTTCTTCACCTTTCGGGGAGCTTCTCTTGATTGTTCGTCCAAAAAATAGCAAATTGAAGAGAAAAAGAGAAGAAGTTCGGTGGCAGAAAGTTAATGGGGAAGTCTTCGGTAGAGGGTGAGAGAGAGTGTGTCGGGTGAGAGAGAAAAGAAGGAAAAAGTAAAAAAAAAAAAAGAGGTGAAAGCAGAGAAGAAGAGTCGAGAAAGTGGGTGAGAGAGAGATAGGTGAGTGATGTGAAAGCAAAAAGAAAAGAAAAGGAAAAACGCTGTCTTCTTCCTCGCTGATCCCTCCGCTACCGCAAGCCCACGATCGCACCATTGCGCCACTGCCACTGCCGCTTCGTTCGCCGGCTCAAGCACCGCACTTCCGTCTGCCGTTCGCCGGTCTCACCGCCATTCTCGCAATTGGTGCAACCCCGACGACCGCTATGATCGAGTGACGCCCGCAGCCGACAACCCAGCTCCGCCACCGCACCTCCGCCACCGCGCCTCCGCCGCGTTGCTCCACCGGTTTAGCGTTCCGCCTCAGCCCTCGTCGACGCGCTGTGGCCCTCTCCGACGCCCAACAGATCCGCCCGATCCACACGAGCTCGCGCCGCTGCTCCGCGCCCCGGCGTCCACGGCCAGCCTTCGCCTTTGTCCTCAACGGTCAGCCGACGCCACACCTCCGCTCTGCCGCAGCTTGCGCCTCTGTACCCACGAGCTCCGTCACCGCGTCCCTTGCCCGAAGTGACGCCTCCACTCCGGCGCCCAGCCTCGCCCGCCGGTCTCCTTCTGCCTGTTGTGCTCACGAGCCATCTGCTACCCCCCTGTTTTTATTGCAGGTCACTTGAGGCTTGAGAAGGGTGAACTTGGCATCATTCTTCGCCAGTTTCCATCTTGAAGATAATTTTTCCAAGCTAGGTAAAATTTTTAGGCTAAATTTGGTTCGAGTGTTCGGGCTCATAATTTTTTATTCTAACATTGATTTGTTTTGATTTATTTTTATCATTAGGAAATTTGTCATATTAAGTTAGGATAATTAAAAATATTGACCCGAAGACGTCGAGTTAGATTTTTTGATTATTTCGACTTTTTATGGCAAAATTCATGAATTACTTTGCACCATTAATTCATATTAAAATGCTATTGATTTATATGGATGGATTTTTATTTTGGCATGTTATTATTATTTACTCATCACATATCATGCATCACATTAGGTATTTAGGTCTATACACATTTCACATTTAAAGTAATGCATTTTATTTTTTTAGATTCATATAAGATTAGGTTAATTTTTATTTAATAAAACAAAAAGATGAACCAAAAAAAATGTTATGCGTGCCATATGAGTTATAGTTTTTTTTAATAAAAAGGAAAATGCTAAAAGATGATCATTGCACCATTAAGTTACTTTCTTTTTAATAAAAGCATTATGTCATTAAAAAAATTAAAAAAGATCATTTCATTGGTTAGTTAATAGGTTAATTCATAATTAATCTCATATCATCATTATTTAGCATAGGTTGCATATATGCATTAAAAATGAATCATCATTAAAATAAAATCATAAAAGAGCATGCATATAGAAATACCATGTCATTCATCCCATATCACGTAGCACATGCATATTTAGGATTATATAAATTAGATTGCATACATATAGTAATAAGTTTAAGTCATACCATATGAATTGCATCTCACATATCATTAAAGTAAAATCCATGCATATCAAATTTAGATTAAGATTGCATATAATTAACATTTAAAAAAGAAAAAGAAAAATTAGGTGTCATGTCATTTAGAAAATCATGTTTAGGGCATGCATTTTTATTAACATTTTTTTATTGAATGTTATTTTATTGATTGTGCACCCGCATGATCACCATTTGCATGTTAGTAGTTTAGGTTTAAATTAATCAACATTGCCTGCTAAATATTTTTGAAATTAAAATAAAAGGTACCGAAAGGGCGTTAGACTAATCTAGCGTAATCATGTCCCCGGACTTATTGAATCTCTGGTTCGCAAAAATAAAGTATTCTCCCATACTTTATTTGGGTTTCTAATCAACCCTAATTGATTAGTGGCGGCTCCAAATAGAATTGCATGTTTAAATAGATTAATTTCTATCAAGTCGCGATTGGTAGGACTTGGGAGGGTCCGCGCCAAGTCTTCCGACTTAGTAATCCATTAACCTAAACTTTAGGATAGCCCCTGAAATTTTAGGTCGCGACAGTGATGACTTGCTCGATACTGGCCGCTTCCCTCATACTCTGGGGCACTACTGTTGGCAAGAGACTCTACGTGCAAATCTACGTGATTGCAGCTGTGTTGACATGCATCGCGCTGCAGTCAACTGCTATATCGTTCTTGACGGGTGTCCAGGCTGTTTTACCTGACGAAACATATGTCCGCACCATGAGAAACATAGTTGGCAGTGCCTTCCATGTTAACACATGCTTGCTTCTCTTCAGATTGGCACAGACTTTTTCCTTCTCTCGGATCTGCCTCTCCTTGAATTCTTGCCTCAGAAGGCTCAAGTGCATCATCAATTCCCACATAGCTAAGAAATAACATTCTCAATTAATGTGCAAGAAAACATGGCTTGGTTTTTCTTTTATCTTTCTGGGGCCAACAACACTTCAGCATTGTCTACTTGTATGCTTATACTAATTCTATGATACCTGCAGCTATTTCCAAAAGATCTCAGAGCCATCATCCAACAGAATGACTTCATCCCTTAATTTTTTGACATAAAATAGTTTAATTGTGATATCCTGAAATTTGGTCCTATTTCGAAATATATGAAGTAATTATTTCGTCGATGTGCATATAGTTACTTTATTTTGAACTGATCACTTACGAGTGAACTAATTTATTGAGTGAGGTCGTAAAGGGTTAAAACACGAAAAACCAGAGAATTTGATCAGAAATCAACCGCTCGACCATAAGGATCGACAATAGTCAATACTACACTATTATAAGTCAATTAGCGAATGGATATAAATTGATTTAATGGAAGTATGTAGTCGGTTCGCAGGTGATTCCGCACGATTACAATATTCGTGTCGAGCGACGATAAACCGATTTTCTATTAATATTATATTCAGGGTACGTAATTGAATTCTCGTGATCATATGACAACCGAGGGTCGTCTGTGATTTAAAGAGATACAAACGTGGATCGAAAATTATCGACCACGGGTCAACCACGTGAGAACCCCTAAAAACCACCCCATAGATTAGGTCGTATTAAAGTCATGTTTGATTGATTTTTAATCATGAAATTTAATTTGATTTTGGGTATCGAACTTTCGAGGATTTCGAGATTAAATTATTAGACGTGGCCTCATCGTCCATCAAATTATTGGCGAGTCCGAAATTTTCGGAAATGAAATTATCAGATGAAAAACTGGAGACCGGAAAAAAGAAGGAAGAAGGAAGAAAAAAAAAGGAAAGAGAAAAGAAAAAATAATAATAAATAGGGGGTCATTTTTTTTTCTTGGGCACTGTTCCTTTTTTCCTCTCTCGGGCGATCTGCTCACTGTTCATACTGTCTCCTCTTTTGCTCGTCCCGAGAGATTCTACCATCGGTTTGGCTCGATTTTGGTGGGCTTCTTCCTCTGCTTGCCATCCATCTTTCCACCGAACGGTTTCGTCCGGTTTGCCCCCCCAAGTCATGCTTGAAAAAGCCCTTTCTCTCGCCGTTTTGGTGCCCTGTTCTGCTATTCGTGCGGGCTTCGAGCTGCTTCAAGGGCTAGCAATGGTTTTGTTGGCTCTCACCACCCCTCCTTAGCCCTTTGCTTCCTTTCCTAGTATGGATTCTCTTCCTTTGCTGTAGAGGGTGTGCTGGAGAGTTGCTGGGCTATTGGAGGATTGTTATGTTATGGCGTCTACCTCGACTGAGAGAAGTGGCCTCCTTGTTGAGGCCCACCGTTGTGTTGCGAGGGATAAGGGGCTTAGCCCTCCTTCTTACGCTGTAGAAGGCCAGCCTGCTGAGAAGTCTGGTCATCCTTCTCAACCTGGTGTCGAGCCTTCGCCGGTCGGTGATGGGATTAGACTTGGACTATAGTTGAGGCCGCCTCGTGATGGGCGTTCTAGGGGCTATAGTCATGCTTGTGCCCCTTCTAAGTGGTGCCAAGCCTCGGCTAAGCTGGCTAGCTCTTCGAGGCCTCCCCAAGCCTGGTCATGGGCCAATGTGGCGCGACTAGCAGCAAAGGGCTATGAGCTATCTTTTGTCCCACCTTCTTCTGTGGGCGAGAAACCTGTTGTGAACTTATCCAGCGAGGTGTTGTAGGCTGCAAATCCCAAGTGGAACGAGTACTTGGTTGGTTACTTTGTAGGGAAGAGGCTCCCGTTTCAGCTCGTAGAGGATGCGTTGAAGAATACCTGGGGGACTAAGCTAGTTGATGTACTAGCCGATGACCAGGGGTTCTTCTTCTTTCATGTTCCGGACCCATTGTTCCGCAAGAAGATTTTGGAAGAGGGGCCTCTAACTGTAGCACATGTGCCTCTTATCTTGCAATAGTGGAAGCCGCTATTGGAACTTAAAAAAGATAGGCAGTCTTCGATCCTAGTGTGGATTAGACTCAAGAATCTTCCTCTTGACCTATGGTCCGCGTCGACTATTAGTACCATAGCAAGCTCCATTGGTAAGCCCCTTTATGTCGATCAACATACGGAGGGTATGATGAGAATTTCTTTTGCCTGAATATGCGTGGATATCCAAGCAAAATAGCCGAGGGTCTCGGAGGTTGTTGTGAATGTGGATGGAGTATCTCATTCGATTGCCGTTGAGTATGAGTGGAGGCCCGTGGAGTGCCTCAAGTGTGGCTTGTTTGGCCACAAATGTGAGATCTCTCCCAATCCTTCTGGCCCGAGGATGTTGCCGGTGCAGGCCAATATGGCCCTTGCTTCTTCGAACCCTGTCCAACCCCCTGCCCTTGTTTCAGATGCCCCGATGGTACATGAGTAGGCTTGGAAGCAAGTCAAAAGCAAGAAGAAGAAGCCCCCTCCCCCGGTGGATTTCAGCTCGACCTCTCAGATTAATACGAGCGATGAGGGTCGTGCTATGAAGCTTAAGGCTGCGGCAGAGGAGAAAGGGCTGCCTTTTACTTCTCGCAAAGCCCCCGGAGGCCCCATAATTGGTTCGAATCAGGCTGAAGCTGCCCCTACTTCTACGAATGAGATAGGCAGCCCTTCGAAGACTCTCTATCCTGAGTTGCCTAGCTCAGGAGAGGTGGAAGGTGAATCGGTTGAGGTGGGATGTTCTTCAGATGATCCAGGCCCCTCTCCGAAAGCGTTTGTTGCTAACAACAGGCCCAAGACCTTACAAGACAAGCTACTCGCTCTTGCTCCTAACCCTCCCCCTCCAGCGATCTGTGTTACTCTGCCATCCACGCAACGAAGCATCTACAAAAGGAGGTAACCCTCTTTCTTCCTTTTGTTTGTAAATATGTATAGGTTGCTGGAATATTAGGGGTCTTGTTGCCCCTCTTAGACAAGCGGAGGTTCGAAATTTTGTTTTGGCGAATCGGTTGGCTCTAATCGATTTAGTTGAGACTAAAGTTCCTCATAATATGTTTGAAGCTATTTCTGGTAGTTTGATGTCGAACTGGTGTAGGGTGGCTAATTTTGAGCACTCCCATCAGGAAAGGATCTAGGTTGGCTAGAACCCTTCCATTGTCTCCTTTGAACCCTTCTTATTTTCGGACTAAGCGATTCATGGGAATCTCATATGGTTGGATTCGGGAGCTATCTGTTGTGTCACTATCGTTTATACTGAGCATTCCTTCACCTCCCGGAGACCTCTTTGGGAGGATCTTGTGCGTAGGAGTTCTACTTTACAGAATGTGCCATGGCTTGTTATGGGGGACTTTAATGTTATTAAGGACCCCTCGAACAGGCTTGGAGGTTCGGACTTATGGTTGCCGTGTTTTGATGAGTTTGGACAGTGTCTAGATCAGGCAGAACTGGAGGACCTCAAGTATGTGGGGTTCTATTACACTTGGTCTACTTCTACGGGCCCTTCTCACAAGACCAGGAAGATTGATAGAGTCCTGGTGAACCCCTGTTGGAGCCAGGTGTTCTCCTTCTCAGAGGCTTCCTTTCTCGCTCCTGGGATTTTCGACCACTATCCTATGGTGGTCAAGGTCGAGAACATGGTGTTTTAGAGGAGGCCATTCAAATTCTTTGATTTTTGGATGAAGCACCTAGACTTTGAGACAATTGTGAAGCAAGTTTGGGACTCATTAGGAGGGGGGACTCATATGTACAGGCTTGTTTGCAAGATGAATGCCCTGAAGTGTCGGCTTAAACAGCTCAATAGAGATTCCTTTTCTAATATTTTCATAAAGACTGCAGAAGTTAGGGAGGCTTTAAGTCAGACTCAGCTTAGCCTCTTTCAAGATCTGTCTAATGTCAAACTTGTGGACGTGGAGAGGATTCAATGCCGAGCCTTCTTGAAACTTCGCTCTCAGGAGGAGTCTTACTTTTAGACAGAAAGCTAGACTCAGATGGCTAAAGGAGGGAGACCGAAATACAAAGTTCTTCCACCATTATGTCAGCAAGAGACAATTAAGAAACATAATTCTTTCTATGGTAGATTCTCTCGACAACCAAATTAGCGACCCGCAGCTTATCCAGCAGCATTTTGTGGAGCACTACCAAGACCTCCTTATGCCTCGGGTGGAGCATGTTACTCGTCAAGTTTTAGAGATTCAGTAGATCATTAGCTCTCAGCTTAATGATGACCAAATCACCTTTCTTGCTCGGCCGATCACCTATTTGGAGATTCAGGACACTCTGTTCTCTCTTGCTCGAGGTAAGGCTCTAGGTCCAAATGGTTTCTCAGTTGAGTTTTTCAAGGAGAATTGGGGGATGGTTGGTCAGCTAGTCACGACAGCCGTTATGGACTTCTTCACCTCGGGAAGAATCCTTAAAGAAATCAACAACACCATTTTGGTCTTGGTGCTGAAGGTGCCGAATGCGACTACTGTTGACGACTTTAGGCCTATTGTGTGTTGTAATACTATTTACAAGCTAATTACAAAATTGTTGGCGAATAGGGTTGCTTCTGTGCTGAAGGATCTAGTGAGCCCGAGTCAAAGTGCTTTCGTTAAGGGGCGTAGGATCAGGAATAACATCATCTTGGCTCATGAACTATTTTCTAACTTCTATTTGGAGCCTTACTCACCGAAGTGTGCTGTTAAAGTCGACTTTAGGAAGGCCTATGATACCGTAGATTGGCAGTTTCTTGAGAGTGTCCTCCTTGCTTTTCGTTTCCCTGATCGTTTGGTTCAGCTCATCATGACTTGTGTGCGGACTCCTTGGTTTTTTATTGTGTTAAATGGGGAGCTCCATGGCTTCTTCCCTAGTGGGCGTGGCCTGCGCCAGGGTGATCCCATATCTCCCTATTTATTTGCTCTGGTTATGGAGGTTCTCTTGGGGATTCTCAGGAGGTGTTTGCTTCAGCTAGACTTCAGTTTCTTTTGGAGATGCAGGCCTACCTCTCTCTCACACTTGTTCTTTACAGACAATGTTTTCCTCTTTTGTAAAGGACATGTGCCATCTGTGACACTCCTCAAGGAAGGTCTACAAACGTTCTCTGCTTGGAGTGGCCTATTACCGAATCCGAGGAAGAGTGAGGTGTTCTTGTCAAGAGGCTCGCCTTCCTTAAAGAATCAAATCTTGCAGGTTCTTGGATTCATAGAAGGGAGCTTACCAGTTCGGTACCTGGGAGTCCCAATTATTACTTTGAGGCTGAGGAAGATAGATTGCACTGCTCTAGTTAGGCGCATCACCTTGAGGGTGCAATCCTGGACTCATAGGTTTCTGTCTTTCGCCGGTCGTCTTCAACTGATCAGGTCAATTCTCCATGCTATTCATGCCTTCTAGGCAAGTGTCTTTATTCTTCCTGCGGCTGTGCTGGACCAACTTGAGCATATTCTTAAACAATTCCTTTGGCGAGGCCCCAAGTTGGGCAGATGGGGTGCTAAGGTCTCCTGGGATGATATATGCCTTCCTAATGTGGAGGGTGGCCTTGGCATCCGCATATTGCATGAGTGCAATAAGGCGGCCATGCTCAAACATATATGGATTTTGTTTTTAGATAAGGAGTCACTGTGGTGCAAGTGGATCCACTCCACCTTCTTAAAAAGAAAGAATTTCTGGGTTGCTACGAAGTCGACTTGTTGTTCTTGGGCTTGGAAGAAGATTCTCCAAATCAGGACAATTTCGGCTTAGCTTCTTTTGGATGATAGGTGATGGCCTATCAGTGTCACTTTGGTTCGACAACTGGCACCTTAGGGGCTCCTTGAACTTATATTTCTTAAATTCGATCATCTACAACTCTAGTCTCTCTAGACACGCCTCGGTGGTTGACCTTTTCTCTGAAGATGGCCAGGCTGTTAAGGCGGTGTTGGAGTCCTGGGGTTCACCACTTCCTTTCTTGTTTAGAGACCAAGATCGTTTTTGTTGGAGAGAGAGCTCGTCTAGCATGTTCTCAGTCGGCTCGGCTTTGAAGGCTTTAAGGCGGAAGAAGGCATGTGTCAGTTGGCATTCTTTCATCCGGAACAATGATATCCTGCCACGGTACCAATTTCTCCTTTGACTCATCACCAAGTGTAGACTTCCTACTCAGTTTTTCCTTATGTCTTATGGTAGGATTGATGTTACTTCCTGCCCTTTTTACAATGTTATGCCTAACTCTATAGATCATCTATTTTTTGGATGTCGCATTACGGCTAGTATTGCTTTCTTTTGGGCGGCTAGGTGTAATCTTCCTTGGTAGAATAGACCTTGGCTTGATAATTTGCGTTGGGCGATAACTATGCTTTCGGGTAAGGAGTTTTATAAGTGTGTTGCCCGCTGTTCTTTTGGTGCAATGTGCCATATTATTTGGAAGAACATGAACGGTATTCTCTTCAGGGGGGAGTAGGTTTCTATTCCGGCCATGAAGAAGCATCTCCTTCAAGTTGTTAAAGACAAGGTGGTCACCTTTAGGGATGTGGAGGACTCCATCAAAAATAGAAGGTTGCAATGCTCTTGGGATGTTGACCCCATTATCTTCTTTAGGGATCAGACTTAGAGTTTTTGGCCGGTTTGGTTGCCTTTGGTTGCTGATTGTGCTTGCCGCCTGGGCCTTTCCTTGCTGTTCTTGTTGTAGCCATTTGGCTTTTCTTGCGGCTTCCTTTCACTCATTTAGAGCCCATTCTTCATGAGTGCAAGTTTTGAAGCCGTCTCGTTTGTACAATTTGGCCTTCCCAATATATTACTTACTTTTTCCAAAAAAATAAAATAAAATAAAAATAATATTATTATTTTTCTCTCTTTCTTTTTCTCTCTTCTCCCTCACATTTCCCCCTCATTCTATCGAAATTTCGCTCCCTTCTCTTTCTTCTCCCCCTCTCCCCCACTTTTCCTCCCCCTCACGTCAAGCTCTTCAATTTCCCCCCAACTTCCTCTTCATTTTTTTTATTGTTTCTTTCTCTCCCCTCCCTCTTCCTCCTAACGCCAACCCCCTCCCTTCTTCTTTTCTTTCCTTCTTTCTTCTCTTTTTCTCTTCTCTCCCTCACTCTTTCACCCCCTTTTTCTCTCACGCAACTTCCCCACCTCTCTCACCTCTCTCTTGATCCTCCCTCCTCCTCCTTTGCTTCCATTCTTGCTTCAAGCCTCTTCATCTTCTTCACCATCTTCTTCTTCTTGTATTTGCTTTTTTTGCACCAACACCACCACCCGCATCACCATCTCCACCACTGACCTCCCAAGTCGCCGTCGAGCCACACACGTCACTGTTCGCCTGTCCTCACCATTGCACACTACCCGTTCACCCAAGCCGAGTCCCCTTGGCCATGAGCTCAACTTTGCTGAGCCACCGCCATTCAAGTTGCGAGCATCATGTTCTTGATGCCGTCACACCGCTGTGACCGCAAGCTTGCTGTTGCCACTTCCTAATCGTGGATTAGGGTGTTAATTACATATAGAAGTGATTAGTTTAATAGTAATGACGGTTGGTATAATTTTAGTTACCTTAATTGTGATTAAGGATGGTTTAGATTAAATTTAAGTGCAATTAGTTTAAATAATTATGATTATATTAATTAATTGTGGTTAGATTAATTTAATTGTGATTTATTTAATTAATCATAATTTATTTATTTAATCATTATATATTTAATTAATCATAATTATTTTAGTTAATTCGTATTAATTTTAATTAATTATAGTTATGTTAATTAATTGCCTTTAGTTTAATTAATCATAATTATCCTAATTAATCGTAGTTAGCTTAATTAATCTCAATTAGTGTAATTAATGACATATTAGCCGTTAAGTAAAATTTTATGCTTGTTTTACTGGATGAATTTACACTTAATTCTGATCGTTTGAGCATGTAATGCCATGATGTTTGATTACCCATATCATGCATTTTAAGTGCTATTTTTCAAAGATGGTTTATTAATAGCAAACTTTGAGGTGTCGTGTTTGGACGCTGTATTTTATGTGATAAAAAGGGGCAATGATGTTTTAAAATGAAAGTGTGCAAAGTTTGATGGGTTGATTTTAAATACGTGACCACGTGTGATTATTTTACCGGAATTTTAAATGTAAAGATTTTCTGAGATTTGTTATTTAAGCATGAACTCTTTTATACTGGGCTAATTGATGGAAGATAAAAATTGGCTTGAGTGATGGCGTGCTTGTGTGGTCATTTAATTGAACCCGTCATCCAACGGGAGTTTGAGGACGATGCCCAATGTTTATTGGATGCCCAACGGGGTCCGGATGCCGAGTTGCGGTTGAACCAAGATTGATGCTCCTTTATGGAATACCGTCTATGCGGGGGTTCTAGACAATGTCATGCCCGATGGGACTGGATGGGAGGATGCCCAGTCATGTCAGAAGACCGCCAACTTGTGTGTTGGCTATGGCTTGAGGGGTCGTAATAATCAGAACACGTGTGAATGATTGTAATGCATTGCGCTTGATTATGGGGTGAAGTTGTTAGGCATGGTATGGGATGTGCCAAAACGAGTTTTGCCTTATAATCGGGACTCGTATGGATGCTTGGTGTATAAGAGTTATGTATTCTGATTATTGATTTTGCTTATTGTATTTATAATGGCATATGTAATGTACTAATATGCAGGGGTGTGCCAAGACGAGGTAAGATTTTACGCTGTTACATGTTTAGGCTACCTTCGAGAGGAATTTGCATCGTAATTGAGGTTTAGGAAGTTGATTCGCTAAGATTTTATCTCACCCCGTTGTTGTTAATCATTTTTAGGGCTGTAGTATGAAGATCTGCTAAGTGCAGATGTGGTGGGTGCGAGATGCAACACTTTTTAGCTAGCCTTGTTGTTAGTGAAGCTAGAGTTAACCCTGACCTTTCTAACCCCTTTTTGCTAATAGATCGTGTAGGAGTTGTATTTTATTGTAGGCATGTAAATGTTAAACTCCTTGGGTTAACAAATTGATAAATAAAGGTGTGGCTTTGGAAATCATTTGTTGTGTTTTACTATCCCTATTTTGTTGATTGATTGGGTGTTTATTTAAGTCACTTCCGCATGTGTTTAATTGAAAAATAAAATGAATGGGTCCGCGACGCATCTTGGGAGATCGCATTTTTAATATCGTCAAGGGATGTTCACGCACTCGGAGTTTGGGGCATGACACTAATGAACTATGATCAAAGCACTAACACAGTCAAATGATTGACCTTGAGTCTTATATCAATTTCACTTGATACCTTAACACTTCTATTCAAAGTAAAGTGGGCTGATTTGCTTGTCTAGAGTCTAGACTCAGGATGTCATTGCCACTTTTTTATTTTATTTTATTTTGTTGAAATGTCATTGCCCTTGGAAAGTTAGAATAATACCGAGATTTGGCTCTCCAAACCATTACTCCTACCTGTGAAACTTGGCAATGACTTACCAAATGCTATTCAAAATTATGGGGGCGTAAATTGGGTTCACATTAGTACTGCAGTGCAACTCAAGGAAAACTCAACAGCTAATTACCAAGATTTTTTGGTAAAGTAGCTGCGGGTCCAACTTGGATATTACTATATTTTCAATATCATTTTCCTAGAATCCCTCTTAATGAAAATATCACCATTTAATCGAATTTTTTATGGAATTTTTTGAGGTTGAAGTCCTCCTTGAAGTTGCTTCCCACGTAATAGAGATAAAGCCATATGGTGCAATTCTTTCTTGAACTGGTTAGACCATAAGCAAGGGCATTAAAGTATTAGACACCAAAAGGTACGGGCCGGGCCTACCATATGGTATCGGAATTCTAACACCAATCTGGGGTAGACCTGTTGATTATGAGAATGGCAGGCCTAGAGAAACGTAGACCCCATGCCTAAAGCATGAATTGGAAGGTTGAAAGCAAGCAAAATCTAGTAGTTCTAAATCAGGGCAAGGTTGGATCTACAACGCATTTTTAGCGGGCAAATGACTAGCTGCTACCATCTAGACACGTGGACTCTCTTAAATCTCTCTCAATCGCTGTCATGTTATGCATTCAATGCATATCGTTGGATTAAAAAAGAAAAAAAAAATTGACTTTTTGGTGATAATATAAGCTCCTAGATCCACATTGCATAGAAATTGATCAAACAAGTTAAATTGGCCTATTTGAGCCACTCCACCAGACCAATTCATTTAACAAGTCTTCATGTCACTAACTCTTGTAATGTAGGGACAAAATAGGAATGATCTCAAAGCTTAAGACATACTAGTAGGTTATCTAGAAATTTGTACTAGATGGTTGGATCTCTTTCTGACTCTATGTTTATTCATCTCCTTTTGCAAAGAATTACTCGTCGTTTTAGGTCAATTAACAAGCTACTCGGGTCAAGTAGGTACAAGAAACTGCTCCAACTCCCTTCTCCACTCATAACACTGTTCCTCACTGTCTACTCTCAAAACGTTAATCACATCAAATATCACATCATTGATTGTCTCTGGATTTTAACACAACACAAAAGTGCTTTGATAGTAAAAAATCAAGGAATACTACGAATCTTGGTCACACAATTTAGAACCTAGGTAAAGAAGTACCTTGATACACAGGGTTGTAAAATAGAACAAATATCTCCCATGTTTTTCAATTTTCGTGTACTGCCATTGGAAATCATCAAAATTTCCGCAAGCAATTGAAGCCAATGAAATAGATGAAGGGTCCTTGTTCTAGTAGTCTCGGTCTTCTTTTTTCTTCTATCTTCACTTGGTGAATTTGACAATAGTGATTACGACCCCCAACCCGAAGTGGCCAAGTTTTTGTACCTAGCATCATTTTAATATAACTCTAATGTCTAACCTTCACTGTAATGCATTCATCGCATGATTATATAACAAAGAACCCTTTTGTTGAAATTTGTGAGATATGATGGACTCCCCCTAAAGCATGGAAATATGTGATTGGAGAGGTAAATGAGGCCTTTAAGATCTGAATTCAGGACCTCTTAAGTTTAATATCATATGAGATTTGATTAAACCATCGTTAACTATTCTAAAAGTTTAAATTATTAGATGAATACATTGTTTATTATAACCTAGCTCGGCCACTTTGGGTCGGGAGTTGTAATTGCTATTGTCAAATTTACCACGTGGAGATTAAAAAAAAAAACACAAAGAAGAAGACGAAGACCATGAATAGAACCGGACCTTTCATCCATTTCATTGGCTCCAAAATAAATAAAAGAACATAGGAAATATTCGTTCCATTTTACAACCGCTTGCATCAGGGTATTAATGTTTGGGGACCAGACAGTGACACACAATGTCATGAGTAGAGAACGGAGTTGCAATTCACATTAGATACTGCAGTGCAGGTTCTCACGGTATTCATAAACTGCAAGGAAAAACAGCTATATGCCAAGACATTTTGCCAAAGGAGCTGCCGGTCTAACTTCGAAAAGTCGTCTGGTTACTATCATTTTACCACACTTCATCTTAATGGAAGATATTGGCACTTAATGGAATGTTTGGATAAAAGTTTGAGGTCGAAATCCACCTTGAATTTGCTTTCTATATAATAGAGATCAAAGCAATAAGTTGCAGTTCTTTGTAGGGCCTGTTTGACCATAAGCAAGGACATAAAAGTATTAGATACACTTTACCAAAAAAAAAAAAAAAGTATTAGATACCAGGAGGTTTGGCACAAAGATAGGCACAGATGTTTTCCTCCTCTGAGATCTACCTCTCCATGTTTACCCGTCTCAGAAAGCTCAAGTGTAGCATCATCAATTGCCACGCGGGAAACAAACGACATTCTTCAATAATGTTGTATTGGAGAAATTACTGACAACTTTTCCCCTTACAGATTTAGTAAAATCTGCAAGAAAACATCACTCTGTTTTTCCTTTTATTCCCTTTTTATGCCAACAACACCGAACCATTATTTACTTACATGGTTTTACTAGTTCCATAATACAAAGAGCTGTTTCTAGAAGACCTCAGAGCCACCGTTCAACAGAATGACTTCATCTCTCAAATTTTCGACAGAATATAGTTTGATATTATGATTAAAATACTAGCACATTCAAATGATTGTCCTTGACTCTTACATCACTTTCACTTGATACCTCAACACTTTATTCAAAGTAAAACCACGCTAGTTTGCTTGTCCAAAGTCTAGAATCGAGATGTCATTGTCTGTGGAAATTTAGGAAACATTAAGATTTGTCTCTCCAAACCATGCCAACATTTAAACTTCGTGAATGTGTTTAAAAGTCATTGAGTCATACCCTCAAATTCTCATTAAATACTGCAGAGCAGGTAAATTGCAAGATAACATCAACAGCTAAATGCCAAGTTATTTTGGCAAAGGAGCTATTGGTCCGACTTGGAAAAATCGTTTGTTATTGTAAGAAGACAAAGGAAAGCAAGATGGAAAGAAGAATGTGGGAATTTTCTTTGTATTTCTGTATTATGTTCAACTCAATGTACAAGATCAATATTGTAGTACAAAGCATGTACAGAGAAAGGCAACTAAATAATTTACAAATCAGATCTGATATTAATTGATCTTGATTGATCTGAATAATATCCAATAATATCCAGAAGATTCTTGCGTATTTTCCAACACTCCCTCTCAAGCCGGTGGCTTGTACATATCCAAGACACCTAGCTTGCACAAAAGATACTCATGTTGTCTTTGACATAAAGGCTTGGTGAAGACATTCGCTCGTTGTTCTTTTGTTCCTATCCCCCGTGTCTCGATTATTCCTTGCTGAATTTTTTCTCGAGTGAAATGACAGTCCACTTCTATATGCTTCGTTCTTTCATGCACAATGGGATTTGATGCAAGTTTGAGAGCTGCATCGTTGTCGCAAAATAATTTGGTTGGTCCTTCAACTTGTACCCCAAGATTTCGAAGTAATCTTTGTAACCACGCTATTTCACATGTGGTTTTTGCCATAACTCGATATTTTGCCTCTACTGAGGATAATGAAACGGTTGGTTGCTTCTTTGTCTTCCACAAAAGTAAAGAATCCCCCAATTTAATAAAGAAACCAGTTATGGATCTTTTGCTCATCGGACAAGTCGCATAATTTGCATCACAATATGTAGTCATTCTCATATCGCATTTCTTGGAAAGAAGAATCTCAAGTCCTAGACATTTCTTCAAATACTTCACCACTTTTAGTGCATCATTCATGTGAGATTGCTTTGGCTTGTGCATGAATTGACTGAGTGTCTGCACGGCATAACTTATGTCTGGCCTGGTCATAGTCAAATATATGAGCTTCCCAACAAGTTTGTGATAACCCAATGGATCTCTAAGTACGGAATCGGCTTCTTGAGATACTCCAATATCATAATCTACTGTAGTCAGCTTGACATTTTGCTTAATTGGAATTTATAGTTGGCTTACATCCTGACAAACCTGCTTTTGATATGATTTCCAATGCAAATTTCCTTTGGCTGAGGGAGATTCCTTGGTCTAATCGTGCAATTTCAATTCCAAGAAAATACTTTGGCAAACCTAAATCTTTTATGTGGAAGGTAGAGTGTAAGTATTCCTTGAAACCTTTGATAGCTACTTCATCATTGCCCATAATGAGTATATCATCTACATATATCATCAAGTATATAGATGACATACCTTTAGTCCATGTAAAAACAGCATAATCAAATCTGGATTGTTGAAACCCAACAGCTATCAGGGACTTAGCAAATTTTGTACCATTGTCTCAAAGCTTGCTTAAGCCCATAAAAGAATTTGCAGAGGTGACATACTTTATTCACCCATTATCTCCGTAAACCTTGTGGCACTTCCATATAAATCTCTTCGTCTAAATCTCAATGCAGGAAAGTATTGTGAACTTCCATCTGCCGTTGAGAGAAATGAGAGGACTATAATGTCTTTGGTTATGGGGGAAAAGGTTTCGTGATAGTCAAAACTTTCCCACTGTGTGAAACCCTCAGCCACTAATAAGGCTTTGTACCTTTCAATTAATCCATCTGCTCGATGTTTGATCTTGTATACCCATTTGCATCCAATTGCCTTGCGATGCGGAGGTAGTGTAACAAGTTCCCATGTTTGATTATCCACTAAAGCTTGCAATTCTGCTTCCATAGCTTTCTGCCATCAAGGATCATTGCTCGCCTCATCATAGTTGGACGGCTCTCGCTCTTCAGAAATGCGAGTGATGCAACATCTATGTTCCAGGGATAATCGATCGAAGGAAACATAAGAAGAAATGGGGAAAAGAATACTTGGTGAATTCCTGACACCACATATGTAATCTTTGGTCCAAGTTGGTGGACGCGTGGCTTGTTCGGAATGTCTTGGTGGGTTATTCTTCGGGGATAAATGAGTTTATGGAGTCTCGACAGGAGCCGATTCGAGAGCAATTCCATCATCCAGGCTTTGATCCGTTACTTCCATTAGAGGTGTCAGGTCCGTAGTTGATGTAGGAACCCCTGTATCTTCTGATGAACGAAGTAAAAAATATCCTGGATTGTCGATGGTTTCCTTGATATGAAAGGTATGAGAATGCCCCTTGCTATCTGTGCTTGATTCCTAGGTAGCAAAAGGAAAAAATCTTCCTGGAACAAGACGTCTCTGCTAATGGAAAATTCTCCTGTAGATGAATCAAATTCCCAGTATCCCTTTTGTAAATTGGGATATCCCATAAATACGCAATGGCGAGCATGGGGACCCATCTTATCCCTCGGTCCTACTATTATGGCATAGCATAGACACCCAAAGATTTTCAGATGACCTAGATCTGGCTTCTTCCCAAAAAGCAATTCGAAAGGACTTTGTCTGTCAAGAATCTTAGTCGGCATACGATTGATCAAATAAGCTACCGTCAATACACAATCCCCCCAAAAATTTTCTGGAATAGAAGCTTGAAATTTCAAAGCCCGCACAACTTCCAATAGGTGACGATGCTTCCATTCTACTACTCCATTTTGTTGTGGTGTATATGTGCATGAACTCTCATGTAATATTCCTTGAGATGAGAGTAAAGCAGCACATTCATGGTTGAAAAATTCTTTCCCATTGTCTATCCGTATCTTTGGACAGTTTTCCCAAATTGGGTTTTTGATAAAGAAAGAAAAGTCCTTAAATGGGACATAACTTGACCCTTAAACTGCATGAGAAAAATCCATGTGGCTCTTGAATAATCGTTTACAATGGTGAGAAAGAACCGAGAACCATCATGGTTCGGTGTATGATATAATCCCTAGACATCAATATGAACCAAGGAAAAAATATCACTTGTACGACTTTTGCTCAATGGAAAGGGGGTACACGATTGTTTTGCAAGCAGACAAATATGACATTAAGGATAGAGAAATGAGGAACTATGACCCAATCTAGAATGTAAAAGGAAGTTTCTATCATTGGTTGTCAAATTACACAATAATTGTTTATTACAAGGAAATTGATCAAGGTTTTTTGATGAACTTCTCCAGAAAAATAATCCTTCAAATAGATTACCCCAGCCCATCAATTTCCTAATCGAAATGGCCTGAAATAGACAGTTATCAGCATTGAAAGAAACTCGACATGAATTTTCCTTACAGGCTCTAGACACAGAAATAAGATTAAATTGGAAGTCTAGAATATAAAGGACAATTGTGAGAAGAATCTAAGAGCTAAGATTGACTATCCCTGTTATAGTAACATGAGCAACATTCCCATTTGGCAATTGCATAATAATAGGAATATCCAACTCTTCATTAATAATGGAAAACAACCCCTTGTCACATGCAATATGGTCACTGGCTCTCCACTCAATAATCCAAGCATTTCTCGATATAGTGTTTATCAAGCAATGAGAAATATCTGTAAATCTGCTTCCCTTTTTTGGAATGTCTAATTTCTGTAATGCCTGCATCAATTGCTGATATTCACCATGTGTAATAGTTTGATTCGCATATGTTGATCCTGTAAGTTGATAGGTTGCTGTTGATATTTCCTTTCCCCTTTTCTTTCTTTTTCTCCAAGTCTGTTATGTAATTTCCAATAATTTTCAATTGTGTGGTGGGGCTGCTTGCAAAAATCACAAAATAATTTCCATTTATTTTTCGAATTCGGCCCATAGAAATTTGGCCCATAGTTCTTCGAAAATTGGGCATCGTTGGATCCTTTGGATCCGAGGCCATCTCCGCCGTCCAAATCACCCAGGTAGCACGCACCCTTAGAGTCGTCGGATCGTTATGCTCGATCCTAATCGTCAACCATAGGGCCTTTAAAAGGTCACTGTTCAGCAAACCCTAGCGATAGATCTCGCCTCTTCTCTAGGGTTTTCTGCCCCCTTTCGCTCCTTACCGCCAGTGCTAGGCTTTCGGTTGCCTTGCTATCCATTGAGGTAAGTTGCTAGTTCTCCTCCTGCACCGTGAGCTAGAAGATCCGGCCAATGGAAGGTGCAAGCTCCATAGCTAGCATTTGCAAACTGAAAAGTGAGGTAAGATTCATTAAGAATCAGCAGAAATCATGTGTCCTTCTCTCTATCCTTCAACGCCTTGTATTGCTGGAGGGTTGTTTCGGGTCCTTCAAGTTTTTCTTCAGCCACTTCCAGCTCATTCCAAAGAGCTAAAAGCTTGTTGAAGCATGCCGTTACAGACATGTTTCCCTGCTTCAGTTCTGTAAGGGCTTGATGTACGAAAAAAATTCTCGCCCGATCTAATTTCCCATACATCTCTCTTATGTTGTCCCAAATGATTTTTGAGTCTTTTGTGGGAGGCAAACCAGCGGCTATTTCTGGGGTAATGCAATTTCCTATCCACATCATGATCAGTCGATTACATTTTTTCCATTGTCACCCCAATTTTTCGTTAGTCGGAACCGGAATGGTCCGGCCGATAAATCCCTCTTTATCCTTCGTGACGAGGGCTTGTTGAAACTCTCGCGCCCAACTTGAGTAATTCTCCGATCCTGTGAGAGGGTGGCTGATGAGCTGCAACTCTGGTCCATCAGCAGTGGAGACATATAGTGCATCGCCGGGTTCTGGGCAACCCATGGTGGCCGCGATGGGAAACGGTAGAAACCAGGGTGGAAATCCCTGGTGGGGATTCGCAGGTTGACCCGAATTGTACCCGCCTTCGCCTAACCTGTTAGGGTTTTCAATCGCATTGGATGAACCGATTGTTTTTGAAGGGCCCACCCCACTTATGGCTGGTGGGCCGTCATGGGCTTGAACATCGTCCCTTCAAGTCTGGACTCCTAAAAAAGAAAAATTTGGGATTGGCCCATAGTACATGGACACCCACTGGTAAGGAGGCCCTGAAGTGGACTGTCGCAAATTGGGTTGCCATGGAAAAAATTGCCTTATTGTGAGTTGATCAACTCGAGCGGTTGTGTTTTGCATGGAGTCTTGTGCTCCTGAGGTAGGTGTTTCCACAGGAACTTGATCGTCGGCCATGGTGGTGGTAAAATCCCTTTCCTTCCTTTGTCTGTTATCAAATAATCTTCAAGGTACTAATTCCTACATCGGAGTGCTAACGCTTTTTTGTAGGTTAGCTTGTTTCTTCTGGTAGGCAATCAGAGAACCAAAAAGAAGAGAAAGTAGAAGGAATGAACCAGGTGCACGACTTGCTTTGATACCATGTAAGAAGACAAAGGAAAGAAAGATGGAAAAGAAGAATGTGGGAATTTTCTCTAAATTTATGTATTATGTTCAACTCAATGTACATAATCAATATTATAGTACAAAGCATGTACAAAGAGGCAACTAAATATCCAGAAGATTCTTGCGTATCTTCCAATAATTATTGTCATTTTACTTCAATACATCTTAATGAAAGACATTAGCATTTAATGGAATGTTTGGATTGAAGTTGGAGGTCGAAATCCTCCTTGAATTTGCTTTATGTATAATAGAGAGCAAAGCAATATGGTGTAATTCGTTGCACAAGTGTGAGTGGTTTTAGGAATGGTCCAGGTTTCACTTGGAACTTACAATGCATGCTTTGGAACTTGAAATTTACCTGTCAAAGTTTCCATTGTCAATTACAATGTTTACTTTGGTTCCACATGTGTTATTGATTGAATGATTGCAGTGAATCATCACTTATAATAACTACATTTGCTACTACAATTCACTGCTACAATTCACTGCCACAATTCATATTTAGACTCGTAAAGAATAGGAAACATTCACAAAGTAAAAAATCAATCATAAATATCATTAAAAATGAAGTTCATACTAGTGGCTCCAAATTGCATATCATGAAGTATCACAGAATTGCACAAAGACGCAGAATAGGAAAACACAAAAATGTGTTTCAAGTTCCACCTGAATCCTACCCATCACAAATTGTACTTTTTGAAACTTAAAACTTATCCCACATACCTTGTCCAATTTTCCAATTCCCAGTAATCTTGCTCATACCTACATTGTGGACTGTTTGACCATAAGCAAGGACAAAAAAGTTTTAAGACACTAGAAATTTAGGCTGGGCCCAGTATATGGGATCAGACTTTAACATGAGTCAAAGTTAAACTTGACAATGAGCCTAATAAGTTGCGAGAGACGAAAACTCCAGACCTAAAGTACATATGGTATAAAGCCTACTAGTTCCAAATCATGGGTGGACTTAGGAAAAAATTGGGCATAAGAATAGTATGGGTGTCCAAAAAAAAAAAATTCACTCACTTGAGTGCCAATTTTGGCCAAATGTCCTACGTTAAATTCTTTTGTATTTTTTAATTTTAAAAATTGATTTTTTTTTATTTTCATATGTATTTTTGCTTTTTAATTTTTAGGGCAAATGAGGGTCAATGGTGACCCTCACCGGCCGTAACCGCCTCACCCTTGGTTTGCGAAGGCCCTAGGCAAGGCCGCGAGGGCTCTTGCCAGCCACGAGCGATGCCACCCAAAGCAAGTGAGGGTTGTTGCGGCCTCACCAGTGGTTGGCGAGGTCCCGATGGCCTCGCCCAAGGCCTTCGTGGTGAGAATGGCCAGATCTAGGCGATGGTTGTCTCATCCTCGGTCGTGAAGGCCTTGAGCGAGGTTGCAAGGCGCTCACCGGCATCACCCAGTGGAAGTGAGGGTCGTCATAGCCTCACCAATAGTTGACAAGGCCTCGACGACCTTGCCCATGGCCTCTGCATCAATGGTGGCTAGATATGGGTAAGGGTCGCCGCCCTCAACACGTAGGCCCTAGGCGAGGCCATTAGGGCCTCGCCAACCACCGGTGAGACTACAACAGCCCTCTTTCACTCTGGGCAATGTCGCTCACGATTGCCCAAAGTTGGATGCCGCCCAAAATGGCCCCAACAGGCTCATCTAAAGCCTTTGCAGCCAAGGCAAGGTGGCGCTGGTGACCCTTGCTGACCTTAAAGAAAAAAATAAAAATAAAAAATTCAAGAAATAATGAAAAAATATTTAAAATAATATTTTCGGCAACCACATCAGTGTTTCCAATGGGGTAAATTGGAAGTGGCACTTAAGTGGTCGATTTTTCAAATTTGTTACACTCAAATGAGGGAAAAAAAAGTTTTGGCACTCAAATGAGCACTATATGAAAGTATTAATACTTGCATTGTACTTACCTTGAAAAAAATTGTTAGTCTTGCTGTTGTCGAGTTGAATTAGGTCTAATTCAAATCATATACAAGTTTCATTTTCAATCATAAATGTGGGAACGTGGTCAATCTAGGGGTTATGTCGCCTAGGGGTGAACATGGTTTCAGGGTAGAACCTAAAACATGAGAACCTAACCGATAAGAACCTGTAGGTTCCAGATTTCAAGATATGTAGGGTAGGTTTCAAGTTTCAAAAAATGAGGAACCCGTTTCAACTGGTAGGTTCCAAGTTCTTAGTTGGAGAAATCTGGAACTTGTAACATAGAACCTAAACACAAGTTTTGATATTTTTCTTGATTTATATCTCTGTGCGATCTTTCGATATTCCATGCTATATGAATGTATAATCTGGAAGCACTAATCCGAGTTTCCATTTTATAACTAAGATTTTTACTTCATTAATGTTCATATTTTTCATATATCTAAATATAAGTTATGATTAGTGAATTGTAATCTTTGAAATAATAACATAAGTGGGACCTGGGTAGACCTTGATAGGTTTCAAGTTTTAAGGTATGTAAGGTAGGTTTCAAATTCCAAAAAATGAGGAACCTGTTCCAACGGGTAGGTTCAAAGTTCGAGATGGAACCTATACGAAACTTAGAACTGCTCACCTTTACTTTTATCTAATTGAATTCCTTGTCAAGAATTCTTTTTCTTCTATTGATGGTTTTGTTTATTTTGTCTTCTCTCTTAGAATGACAAGCTTATTTATTATTATCGCGTTCATTTTCGTTTTATTTAACTAAAAAAAAAAGAACCTGTTGGACCTCGAAATTGACCTTGGAACCTATGACAGGGTATATTCCAGGTTCCAAGTTCGATAGATGGGTTCTAGATTTCAAAAAATGAGAAACTTGTACTCGAAGGTAAGTTCCACGTCCTAGGTGGAACCTTTAAGAAACTTGAAACCGCTCACTCCTGATATTGCCCACTCCCAAAAAAAAAAAAAAAAGACTCTGCACCGTATGACGTCATAAACTGACCTTTTGGCAATTCTGTAGATGACATACGATCATAAGTCATCCTTATTCTTTCCCTTATCATTCTTACGTTAGTTACACAAATTATGTCCAGTCGTACACAGAGGATGTCGCATGACAAAATTGCAGGCTAATTGTCAAATTTAATCTATAATATGACCACATAAGAACGAGCTAAGACCAGTGAATCTTCGCCCTCGACTAGAAATTAATTCTGGAAACATAATATATATATATATATATATATATATATATATATATATATATGACCCAACCTTCGTTACTTATACTTACTATATTACCAATCCATCGATCTTAACATGATAAATTAGATATGACACATACCTCTTCTTGACTCTCTGCATCATCGGTCAGCCGGAGTTATTCTAACTCAAACATGATGTCATACTACATTCAGGGATGGATCTAGAATTCACTTTTAGTGGGGAAAGGTTTTGCTGGTGCTTGGACATTTGGCATTCTGTTATATCTCTCTCAATCTCTACTATGTGTATCTTAAGCACATTAGTAAGTATAAGAGAAGAAAAGAAGTTTGCACTAAAAAAGAAAGGACCAGAAACAATAGAAAGCGTGTAATAAAAAAATATTATTTTGATTAATATAGATAGTCTTGCGTTTTCCTGAAAATCTGCAACTTTTATATCTCAGATGAATTACAATTTTCACCACTTTAATATGTGATGTTGATCACTCAATTCTCTCGAGGTTATTTTCATCAACTAAATAAGTTAGGGTGTTATGTAGTTATTTTTTCAGAATTCGTGTAATGTAGTGACAAAATGGTAAAAATTTCAAAAGCTAAAGGCATACTAGTAAGCTAAGTAGCATCAATACCGACACGCAAGACAACACGACATGATGTGCCGACACATTATTTCACAACAAATAGAGAATTCCAATACGTTACGACTCGTTGTATATTAAATGTATATTTTATATATGCATAAAAATTATTTCAATCAAATTAATTTGATTCAAATTCACAAATAAATAAATAATAAAAAAGCTTAGAATGAATTTACACTAAATATATTAATCCTCCATTATTAATATCATTTATTATTTCAATTTGACAAATTCAACTCAATTCAATAATTTATAAAACTTGAAAGAAAAAAAACAAGCAATTCATATTCTGGACTCGCATGTCAGGCGTTTTGGAAGAGAAGAGAAAAGAATTGGAGGGTGAATTGTGTATCACGGGAAGTAAGAGAATAGAAGATTTATGTTTTTCCCCATTTATTGTTTTTACTATTATTTTTTATTTTTTTCAAATATATACATTTTGACCTTTCATTTATTAATTTTTTTTTTTTTTAAAATTGAGCTCGCATGTCGGAATTATATGCATATCGAAATTCCAACTCGAGTGTCGAGAAAGTTAACTATGTGTTAGATTTTCCAATATGTGTTGACCGAGTATTAAAGAGAGTTCGAGAATGTCGAAGAGTGTCAGACATGGGAGAGTACCTGCCGATGGCTGACAGAAACATTGAGAACACTCTAGTCACAACCAGACTCCCCGTGCTTCTTCATCTATTTCCTTTTTCTTCTTATTTTTTCTCTGTTGTTGTTTTACAACTCTACCCGGCAAGGGTCATTGGGCTCTCACTAGCCTCGGGCAAGGGTCGAGACACCCTCATGCGGACTTGTGAAAGGCTGCAAAGCCCTAGCTGGTCGTGGTGAAGGTTGTGGACTAGAGAGGGTCGCGAAGCCTTCGCCTATCGCCAACAAGGGCCATGACCCTTGCTTGCTGCTAGATAGGGCTTTGTTGCCCTCACTGGCCATAGTTAAAAAATGAACCAAGAAAATAGAAGAAAAGGAAAAAAAGGAAAAAGAAAAAATCGATAAATATTACTAAAAATTGTCCACATCAACACTAACTATATCACATAGAACGGTCGACATTCTTATCAACAATTTCTTATTAAAATTGGCTGGATTGACTGAAAAGACTTAAGATTCGCTTAACATAATTAAAAGGTTTAGGACTAAATTGATAAAAATAGAATAAATTTATGATTTTTTGAAGAATTTTCTGAGAGATCCCCAAGTCACTACCGCACACACCTCAGTCCTCACTTTAATACACACTCTTCTCACAAATGGAGACACGCTCTCCTACAACTGGATCCACGTGTTTATATGAAGTCCTAAGTGGTGGAGCCCCCAAGCATTCTATAAGCAAGTTGGCATATGTTCTTTACCCTTTCTTTTCTCTCTGCATTGATGCAATTGAAAAGGGGAGCCACATATATATAAGCAGTCCTAACTCCTTAGTCGGTGGAGTCTTCAAGCATTTTTACCAAGCAATTTGGCATGTTGGCGGCTAAGAATGAAAAGTCTGGAAAAGGAGAGAGAGAGAGAGAGAGAGAGAGAGAGGCAGTGTTTCTTCAATGTAGCCTGTATTTCCGAGGCTGGAACGGAGAAAGACTAGCTCCGAAGAGCTTCCGGCGGGTCATTAGGCCCTCGATGTCCCCGTCCGAGCCCCTTGACCACAATTTCTAAGGCCATCTCTTCATCTTGTGTCCTAAGTAAAGTCCCCTTCTCAACAATCAACCGAGTGGGAATGTGCTGACTGAACGATGCTCATACTAAGATGCTTTATTAGAATCCATAAATAATTTGTGGTTTTCGGTTCACGCTTTGAAGGCGCGATAAAAGTCGTCCTCACAATTCAAAGACGTGTAAGGCTTATTCTTCGCAACTTACCTAGAAAGTGTCCCACAATAGCTGCGCAAAAAAACCTTATAAATCTTGTAGCACGCGACTCCATCCTATTAAGAGAACTATACAAAGTGCTAGTGATGTCAAAAACAGAGGAAAGAAAGAAGGCGAAGCTAATGGAAAACCAGTATGTGCTATCGAGCACAAAGGAAAGAGAGAAAGCGTCGAGAACAAAGGAAGGAAAGAAGCTGACGAAAATAAAGGAAAGAAAGAAAGCAACAACAGAGATTATAGCACATGTAGCATGTTTACATTGAGGAATCAGTATTCAGTTTTAAGTTTGTAAAGTCAAACTTTCTGTTTTTGCTTTCAGTTAGTTAGTTGTTTTCATTCTGTTGTCATCCTCCAGTTGATATAAAACTGATGAGAAAAGAGAAAAGAGAAAAGGAGTCGTCAAGTTCTTTGATGTAAGCGAGCATTCATTGAATAAGAATACACATTGACTCTGCATCGTCTTCATCTCTCTCTTTCACGTTCTGTTCTGTTCATCAAATTTCTTCACATCCCTCATCTCTCTCCCAACTCAAACACTCCTTTTGCTTTCCCCACACACTAACAATGAGGCCTGCAATTCGAGAAGAAGAAGAGATGAAGATGGAGGAGCACATTGAGCCCCCAAAGAAGTACATGGACTCAAGTATGTACAAAGCGGCCAGAGAAGGCAACTTCACCGGCCTCGAAAACTCGATCCGCCAGAAACACGGAGGCAATAGAGAAGAGGAAGTCCTACTAGACCACCTCACACTAGAGACCTGCAAAGGCAAGGCAACAACGGGCCGCATGGACTTCATCCAGCAGGTCCTCCAGAAGTGCCCCTAGCTCGCGGCCAAGCCCAAATCCTACGGTGACATGCCACTCCACGTCTCAGCGCGGACACCGCACTCCGACATTGTGGGGGCCATCCTCTCCAAGTCCAAGCTGCACGGGGGGACACCCACCACCGAGACGCTGTGCATGCGGCAGATGAAAAAGATGGAGGATGCGGGGGCGGCCGGGATCAATAACAGCTTGCTGAGGTTGAAGAACAGGGGAGGGAACACAGCGTTGCACGAGGCGCTGAGGAACGGGGATAAGAAGATGGGGATGTCTCTGTGGGAAAAAGATTAAGAGATGGCGGGGAGCGAGAATGAGTCCGGCGAGAGCGCGCTGTATGTGGGGTCGGAGTTCGGCATCGAGAACATGGCGAAGGGGATGGTGGAGTCTTGAGGCAACGTGGAGCAGCTGTTTCGCATGGCGCTTTGAGTGGCCCGGACGGCCGAAACCCCTTACATGCTGCTGTTCTAGCCGGAGCATTGGTACGTCAACTAATGCATGCTTAAATGACTAATTTCGCAGTCCATTTTTTTTTTGAGAGATTAATTTTAAACATACATATTAAGCAAGAAGTTTAATAGAGGTGCCATCTCTCCTTTCAGCCTTAAATCTGCGTATATATTACTAAAACTGACTTTTGCAAGTTGCAAGCATTTGCGAGCATGAAGGTAGGTACATAATGATTATGCAGATTTTTTTCGGGTAAATACCATCTAACCATAAAGATTATTTTATTTTATTTTTTTGTTTCTCTTTGCACGTCATCAACCAAAAATTGAAGGATGCGTCCATGATTTCTCTAAGCTTCTCTACTGGATTTAGATGAAATATCTCTATTATTATTCATAAAATGTATACTGTAGTTGACCCTGACCCGGGTAAGGGGATAATCTTCTTTATATCTTTACTTGGCCGCCCCATCGGCGTATCTAAACATGCTATCTTTGCTCCCCATAGTTCTATCTGCATAACGTTCTCAACAAGCTGAACTTAAGATGTGCCTAACATCTCTGATGGATTTATGAGATGGGCTTAAGGCCCGTCCGCCCATGCTGGGCCCAAAAGGCCCGGCCCACGGGAATAGGGCCCGTGGAAAGAAGGGGGTATAAAAGGGAGGAGAGAGAGAGAGAAAAGGCACCGTTTAATTAAAACAAACGACGACGCTTCTCCCTCTCCCTCTCTCTGTCGTTTTTCCTCCAAAAGGAAAACAGTGACTCCCGAAGGCGTTTTCCTTCACCGGATCAACGGGACCAAGATTTCTCTTCCTCAATCGGCGTTGGTGCTTAATCGTGGCTAACAAGGTACGCTCGAATCCGTGGTGTGCTTTACGATCGGTGATGCGTGTTTTCCGGGCTTCGTCTTCCGCATTGATTTAGGGATTCGATTCGGTGTCGAATCCGGTTTCGGGGATCAGTCATTCCCAACATTGGTATCGAGCCTAGTTCACGTTTTTCCCGATCAATTCCGATGTTTTTGATTGAGTTTTGCGAAGAAACTTTCGGCCGTACGGAACCGGGCGAAAATCCCGACACCCGAGACTTCTTCGGCCATTTTCATGAGTTTTCGAATGTCAAAAACAAATTCTGAAAGTACTGGGAGAAAGGCGGCGTCGAGACGAGTCCGGCGACATGTTGTGCGTCGCCGGGACGACCGCACTGCGCGCCCACACGCGCGGCCACAAGCCGCTGCGCGTGGCGCCACGCGGCCCAGCTGGCAATGGCCAGCGCGCGTGCGCCACACGCGCCGGTGACGAACCGGCACGTGCGCGCCGGCGACCAGCGAACGGCACGCGCCGGCGCCGTGGCGCAACGGCACGCGCCCGTCCGCGGACCCGCAGCGTGCGCGTCTGTGATGACGCGTCATCGCCGGCACGACGTTCGCCGGGCGGTCACCGCGCCGGCGACCCGACCGACGACGACGACCCGGAACCGCGCGCCCGGCGCACGCGCACGACGCGTCGTGCCGGTGACGTCTGCGTGACGTCATCCCGCGCACGCGCGCGGCACGTGCGTCGGTCCGTGCGAGCGGTCCGACCGGCCCAACCGGTCCGTCCGGTCCGACCGGCCCAACCGGTCCGACGACAGTTGACCGTTGACCTCCGTTGAATGTTGACCACCGTTGACCGTTGACCACGTTGACCGACGACCGTTGACCGTTGACTTTGACCGTTGACCCGAAAAAAAAAAAAAAAAAAAAAAAAAGGAAAAGAATGTGTTTCTTTTTCAATTAAGTCTATGTGGATTATAATGTGATCCATTATTTGTTCTGCATTTGTTGCAGGAACAATGCCTCCCTTGAGGTTGCGCACACCTATTCGCGCAATTACCATGGACAAAAGGATAAGTTCTGTTCCCAAGATGATAGGCGATTGATAATCGATGGGAGAGAGGTGACTTAATTGATCATGTCCTTGAAGTCAACGGGAAAATTCAACAGGTCGTATGGAATGGTCGTCCTATGTCACGATCCGAGATGGTGCGATTTTTCATAAACACTCTTCCACCTGAATGGCAAGATGTGTTGAATCGCATATGGGATGTCAACGGAGCTGCTTCCTATAAGAAAATTGGGATGGCTTTTGTAAATGAATATTATTGTATTGTTTCAAGGGAAAAGATCAAGAAATTGAACAAAAGAGGATCTTTCCCGGATTCGTGTCTTGACTTGGTGTTAGTTGTATTGGGCGATATATATTAAGTGTGCTTTGTGGACAACTTAATGTAATGTTTACTACGATTGTTGATACTTGTAGCAACTTATATGTTATTGTTAATTGAAAGCATTATTGATTTATTGGAGTTCTATTATATATTGCTTTTCGTTATTGCTGGTTCTTTGTGGGTAGTTATTTGTGGGTAGTTATAGAAGTTTTTGTAACTTCATAGAATTGATTTTGCATATGACAATCATATTAATGATGGTTTTAAGTTAGGATTTTTGGAGGATGATTGGAAACGTAGTGACCTTTTGATTCTGAAACCTTACTTAAAATTATTCATTAATATGATGGGTCTATGTAAAAGTGGATGCATAAATGATAGGCATTAATAATTCGTGCATGTATGTCTAATGTGTTCGATCGATATTTTCAGCAACTAAGAACGTTATTGCTGATATGAACGGCAACAATTGTGAAATATTGAATATGAAGATTCAATATGTGCTGGAAAAGCAAGAAGCATTAGAAGCTCTTGACCATATTATGGAAGATCTAGAGGATGTTGTGCGCCACCTTGAGCTAGTAGAGGACTGGCTATCGGCATTTGAGCCGAAAATAGACATAGGCTATGCTGGTTCTAGCTCAGAAAGGGCTTTGAGCTCTAAGCGCAAACGTATTGATTCGTTCAATATGTGGGAAAGCAAAGGATCAAGTCCTTATTGCAAGAGATCAAGAGTTAACCAACACAAGAGAGGAAAACGTCCTCAAGTGAAGAAAATGTCAAGGGTGAGGTGTTACAATTGTGACAAAAATGTCACTATGCTCGCAATTGTTGTGAGCCGAAAAGGTAAACACCTCTTGTACATTTGAGAACTTTGATTATGTGTCAAGTTCTGCATTATTAGCTGAATCCAATCCTTTGTGGACTATAGATTCATGAGCAACAGACGATGTAGCGAAGGATAAAGGATCATTCGTAGAATTCCGACGATACCAACTGGAACTAAGTGGATCTATGTGGGAAATAGCTCCAGAGCTGAAATTAAAGGGATTGGCACCTACCAATTGAACATGTGTGGTGGACGCAACTTGTTCCTACATGATGTTCTATATGCTCCGGAGATTCGTCGAAATTTAAGTGTCTGTTTTGATGCATTGGTTAAGCTTGGTTTTTAGTATGAACTTCCATAATAGATGTGTAGATTTGTATTTGGATACAAACTACTATGATTTTTGGTCACTTTCTGGATGGTTTTATTGTACTAAATGTTGACTGTGGTGATGTCAATATGTTATTCCCTTGTTTCACGTCTTCTACTTTATATGATAATGATGTGAATATGGTGGCATGCTAGACTTGGTCATATGGGCCAACAACATATGAAAAGACTAGCCAAAGAGGGCTTGTTGGGCAATATTGAAAAGTCGATTTGCTTATATGTAAGCATTGCCTAGAAGGGAAAACGACAAGGAAACCATTTGGAAAAGGTAAAAGAGCTGAATTTCCTCTGCATTTAATCTATTCCGATGTCTGTGGTTCAATGAATATGAGAGGAAGGCAAGGGGCTGTTTGTTTCATCACTTTTATAGATGATTCTACTTGATTTGGATATGTCTATTTGATTTCTCATAAATCTGAAGCATAAGTTGTTTCAAAAAGTTTATGAACCTGGTAGAGAATCAATTAGACAAAAAAAAAAAAAAAAAGTATTGAGATCCGATCGAGGTCAAGAATATTTATCGATGAGTTCAGAAAATTATGTGATGAAAAAGGAATAGAAAGACAGTTGTCTATTCCATATACTCCTCAACAAAATGGTGTTGCGGAGAGAAGAAACAGAACCCTACTGGAAAAGGTTAGGTCCATGATGGCGCATGCTAACTTACTCATCACTTTTTTTGGAGTGATGCGTTGCTAACTGTTGCCTTCATACTTAACCGGGTGCCTTCCAAATTAGTTATTTCCACTCCATATAAGTTATGGATAGGTAGAAACCGGACTTAAGTTTACTTAAGCCATGGGGTTATGCTACCTATACTCATATGTCCTCTCACAAGTTTGGGAAATTGAGTCCCAGATAAAAGTAGAGTATTTTAATGAGATACTCCGAACACTCGAAAGGGTATGTGTTCATAGGTGAGCAGGAAAGTGGGAGAATAACTGAATTTTGAATCACGGGATGTCACATTCTTAGTGGATGAATTTCCTTAGAGGGGTGAAATAGGGGAAGATTACTTCCTATTTGAAACATTGGATCAAGATAATGATATTAGTGGAGTTCATCCAAGTGGGAGTAATATGAGATGTGATGAATTGAATTCAACTTATTCTCAATTGCAACCACCTAATGTGACGACATCATCATTACCTAATCCAAGTGGGAGCATAATTGGGAATGATGTGCTAAGTGTACAATCTCCCATACGGTGAACAAGTCGCCAAAGTATTCCCCGTCGATGTTTTGACATTGAAAGGGAAACTTTTATGGTTGCTCCGCAAGATGAGGATGAGCCGAGAAATATTAATGAGGCTCTTAATTGCCCTAGTAAGGAAAAATGGATTAATGCAATGGAAGAGGAAATGGAGTCAATGAAGTCAAACCAAGTGGGAACTGGTTGATCTTCCAAAAGGATGCAAAGCCATTGGGAACAAGTGGGTTCTCAAAATAAAGCGAAAGGCTGATGGCTCGATAGAAAGGCATAAGGCTCACCTTGTGGCGAAAGGGTATAATCAACAGGAAGATATTGATTATGAAGATACATTTTCTCCTATATTGAGATTTACCTCGATTCGCATAATTCTGGCAATAGTGGCTAGTCTGGATCTTGAGTTACATCAAATGGATGTAAAGACTGCTTTCCTCAATGGAGAATTAGAGGAATAAATAAATATGGAACAACTTTGTCGGTTTCATAGTGAAAGGCCAAGAAGAAAAGGTATGTCGACTTTGGGGGTCGATATATAGCCTTAAGCAGTCGTCAAGACAATGATATATATGTTTTCATAATGCCATAATAGCATATGATCTTACAATGATAGATGAGGATCATTGTATATATATCAAAAGATCCAAGGATCAATTTGTGATCATATCATTATATGTTGATGATATACTAATTGCCGGAAGCAATATGGAGTTGGTTAATCTGTCAAGAGACGGTTGTCTTCCAACTTTGAGATGAATGATATGGGATTGTAAACCCATAAACACTCCTATTGCAAAAGGTGAATGATTGAGCCATAGGCTGTGTCCAAGGACTCCACAAGAGAAGGAACAAACAAAATATGTTCCTTATGCTAGTGCTGTTGGGAGCTTGATGTATGCTATGATGTGTACAACACCCGACATATGCTTTGCAGTTGGAATGATGAATAGTTACCAATCCAATCCAGGTCAAGCACATTGGAAAGCCGTTAAAAGAATACTAATGTATCTAAAGGGGACTGCTGATTATACGCTGAGTTATTATGGAAAGGATCTGCGACTCTAAGGCTATTCTGATAATGATTGGGGAGGAGATTTAAATAAAAGGAAATCTACCTCTGGGTTTGTTCTCTTACCGAATAATGGCACCATATGTTGGAGCAGTAAGAAACAAAGTGTATAGCCTTGTCCACGATGGAAAGCGAGTTCGTGGCATTATCAGCGATATAAGTAGATGTTTGGCTTAAGAGATTATTGGATCATTTAGGTGTTATTGGAAGTGCTGCAGATTTGTTATTAGTTAACTATGATAATCAAGCAGCAAAAGTGTACACTAAAGATCCAAATATCATGGCAAGACCAAACATATAGATACCAAGTATAATTTTGTCAAGGATATGGTTGCACGAAAGGATGTGAACTTAGAGTACATACTACGCATAGAATGGTTGCAGATCCTATAACAAAGCCAATACCTAGAGATGTGCTTTGTGGCCATGTGAAATCTCTAGGACTGCGTAGAGACGATGTACTAAATATTGTAATTTCCTAAGTGTTCACAATTTGATGAATTTGTGTTTTCATCATTAATGCCTATGAATCTTTGTTTGATCTTTATGCATCTTAATGCTTAGTGCATTACTTTAAGTTGAGAAGTATGTCGGACAGATATAAGATTAGCCCACTCACACGGGTAATCGCCTCTATTTACTGTGTGATAAATAGAGATGAGACTGTTTTTAAGCTTATTATCTAGGTGATAATCGAGAGCTCAAGCTTAAAACACGTATGTCGCCCTTTAACTGAGTGTTAAGATGAGGACATAATACTTACTATGTCCGAAAGTAAAAATACCCCACATGTTTTACTTTATCTGTCTAAGATGCCAGATGTGAGTTCTGATGAATTTTGTAAATGAGTAGATACGTGAACTCAAGTTAGACATTGGGTATGTTTGAACTATCATCTGTACGGTATTGAAAGGTGTAGACATATGCTCCATGGGAAAGGAGTTAATACCGTAATACGTATTTCATACTACGTATGCATGAGACGACCAATAAGAGTGGCAAAAGTTTGATCTCAACTTTTTATGTCGTGTGAGACTTTTGAGGAAAAGAGTTCCTCAATTTTTTTTTGTCCCCTCATGACTCTTACTTATTCTCAAGATTTCTATTTAGTGTTTGATATCTTAGGATGTTGCCAATGGTCATGAGTTTGATTCGATCTAATGGGGCATTTCTAGAAAAGCAAGCTGAACTGAAATTGAGAGTTTGAAGGGAAGAGGAAGATTGATTTTGGAGAATCACATTGTAGTTTTGTATTCACCGGTTAACCAATTATGACTGTTTTTGTGATAATCATAATTGTGAATACAATATATCATTGTTTGAAAGAGATCAAGAGAGATATAAATGTGATCAATCGATCTAGGGTACTGCATACTAAATCTACTCAGAATGTGATGCCCATTATGAGCTACTATATATTCCTAACAGATGTATGGCAACGAGCTCTCAAAGTATGCTGGTCGCACGGATTATTCACCGGTATGAATGTTGAAAGAGAGGAAAAGAGGATTCTGTTCGGCCCACCATGTTAAGTGAGAGTCTATGATGGATTTTTCTCGATGGGGCTGAGTAGGGCCTGTCCGCCCATGCTGGTTTTGGACCACCATGTGCGAGTGGGAGATGATGGATTTATGAGATGGGCTTAAGGCCCGTCCGCCCATGCTGGGCCCAAAGGCCCGGCCCACGGGAATAGGGCCCGTGGAAAGAAGGGGGTATAAAAGGGAGGAGAGAGAGAGAGAAAAGGCACCGTTTAATTAAAACAAACGACGTACGCTTCTCCCTCTCCCTCTCTCTGTCGTTTTTCCTCCAAAAGGAAAACAGTGACTCCCGAAGGCGTTTTTCCTTCACCGAATCAACAGGACCAAGATTTCTCTTCCTCAATCGGCGTTGGTGCTTAATCTGTGGCTAACAAGGTACGCTCGAATCCGTGGTGTGCTTTACGATCGGTGATGCGTGTTTTCCCGGGCTTCGTCTTCCGCATTGATTTAGGGATTCGATTCAGTGTCGAATCCGGTTTTCGGGGATCAGTCATTCCCAACAATCTCAATTTCTGATCGAGTAATGCAAACCACTTGCTTTTTATATGCGACTTACTCAGCCAATCCGCACTGTGCGGTTGCAGACTGTTATCTCTTACATTGTCTCAGCTCATTTACCCTTTTATGGCCATGCCAACTAGAGTAAGGGTGGATGCAATATAAAATTATGCTTTGGTCCGGGCCAAGAGTGTTTGCTTCCGTAGCTCCAATTTGTTTCTGTTACTTGGCAATATATCCTTGTTGCTTCACCGTTGCTGTTTTTGCAGACCAATGCCACATTCCATGGGAAGAATCGTTGTCTATTCTAGATGTTGGAAAGTCGTACGATGCCTTTTTGTTTTAGTGGTCTGTTACAAGGACAACGCTTCGATGATCTTTGCAGGCCTTTCATTTGATTGAATCATTCTCTTTCATTAAATAGTAAAGCGCGAAACACAAGGCAAGTCCCATAATTCTTTTTTTTTCAACTAGGATAGCAAATAACTCGGTAGCTTCCGGAGTTGATAATTCTTTACGCGATTCCCTGCAATTTGGGACCGTGAAGAATACCCTTCTATTGGCTCTGCCGCAACAGCTGTATTATGTACCTTTGGAAAGTGTCTCATGTTTCCAAAAGGTTTCTGAATTATTCAGCTCAAGGTCTGTTTCTTTCTTCTTCATGTTGTCATCTTACTCATATTATTGGGCATTATTTGGCGGGTTTCGATGTCGCCTAGGAGCGAGGTTCCTTTGGATCGGCACTGGCTGAAGAGAGAATCTATTGGATGCTTTATTACTTGCTGTAGGCTACAAAGGACGGCCGTTCAAGTGCAGAAACTGGTCATCTAAATCATTCATGATTTTACTTTGTTGTTAACATACGATCAACCTCGCCCCTCTTCATATATCTTCTTCTCATCATAAGTTGGACATCAGTCCCAGAGACCGGAGTGAGCTACAGTGTTCAAATAGCTTGGTCTAATTTCATTGGCTTAGTTTGTGCTCAACTTCGATAGCTCAAGGAGCACATGTGGCACTCCTAGATTACCTCACTGATTTTCTCACCATCCTAGAAGCCCACCCGAAGCCCCCGTTTTGTTCAATGTTTGGTGTGTACATCCCATACTAAGTCTTACAATTTTTCATTCCTCCTAATAGTGCTCCCTTTGTCTGTGTCCTTTGGCCCCCTGCAACTACTCCTCACCCTCGTCAAACCGGAGTTGAGCTCAAGCCTAGTGATATTTCCCTCCTGCCACCATTTACTTGATAGCCTTAAGAACCCGTTGCTTTGAAGAGATGATAGATTTCTAGAGTATATACATTGAGACAAGGGCATTTGATATGAACTGCAGATCATAAGGTAACAAGTAGTATAATAATCTCTTCTTAATGGAAAGCCCTGAAATTAGCTCAGTCACCGCAAGAATTAAAAGAAGGAACAAAGCATACACGCCAAACCTTAATCCAACTGTAATAGGCTGACAGGCGGCTGCTTTTAGTTTTGGGGGTTTCAACTGCACTAACGACACTACGGATTACATATTTTCTTGAGATAAAATTATGCATCTAGTCCATGGATTAAAGGATGTAAAACTCTTCATATAGGTATCTCAGATGCTGCCTACTATGGGCTATGCTTTGCGGTGGTGGCCTGGCCCATTGGCACATAAGGGTGAGTGCTGGTTTCGATCCAACCCAGAAAATAGACGGGCCACTTTTCAGGGAATCCCATTTTCCAAAATTTGGAACCTCCAGTTAGGGGTGGCAAATGGATGAGTCGGGTCGAAAATGAGTCAACCCATATTTGATCCATTTAATATGTTTTGACCCATATTCTTATAGTGTAAATTTAGTGCCTTGTTTGGCAAACCATCCAAACAATGCCTGATTTTGATTTTTTGTTCCCTAATCAGTTTGGGAACGTAATCGCAAGCAGTAATTTTTTTGTCCAAAACCGATTCTCGGGGAACAAATTTACTCCAAGAATCAGCTTTGAACAAGAATTCAGAATCAGAAAATATGATTCTCCGTCCGAGAATCAAAAAAAGAGAATCAAAAGTGCCGAATAAAAAAAAAAATTTATTTCTACATTTTATTTTTATTTCTTCCTAGTATGAAATATATATTTGTTGTATATAGAATACATATTTAATTTAATTTTATGTTATAATTTAGTATTTTTATTTATTACATATTGTAGGGATATTAGTATAGTTTATACTATGGTTTATTATTTACTATATAATAAAAATTGATTAGTTAATATTTTTATTACTTAGTATAAAAATATAATTAATCGTGAATGGTTTATGAAAATTCAATATCAAATTTATTTTAATCTAAAAAGGTAATTAAAAAAGAATTGGAATAGAAATTTTATATAGTTACCAAACGCGTTTCTATTCTTTTTCTATTCCAGAATCAGAAATTTTATTTGTTACCAAACGCGTTTTTTACTCATAATCGGTTCCCAGGGAGCGTAATCGAAATAATCATTTCGAATCGAATCTTCCCGGGAATGTAATCGTTACCAAACGCGCCCAACCCGACCCGTATTGCTAAAACCTATTAATATTCTTAAAAAACCCACTTCTACTATGCTAATTGGATTAAAACTTCAAATTAAATTAATAATAGTAAATAATTTTTTTTTTTTAAAAACCTGTAAATTGAAATATTTATAAAAAAAAATTAGACTATGCACATGCTTCTCTTATTTGAAGTGAACATACCATTAAATAACTAAAAACTATAACATAACTTTTTTTTTTTAACTAAACCTAAAAAAAAAAAGCTCATTTTTATGATTTTTTAAAAAAAAAGTATTGTTAAAACATTTTTATGCAGTACAATTTTTTTTAACAATTTTTATGCAATATAAATTTAATGAAAATATTTTATAATTATTTTTAAAATATTTAAAAAAATCGAATTTTTAATTTTTCAAATATCATTTTTAATTATTTTTTAAAAAATATAGTTTTTATAATTGTTATTTTTTAAAATATAAATTTTAATAATTATTTTTTCTTTTCTCTTTCTCTTTTCTTTTCTTCTTCTTTAGCAAGCAGGCCACAACGACAACCAACTATTGGCTATAGGCGAGATCGAGCTCGTCGGCGTTGGGGCAGGGCTTGATCTCGCCGATCCGGCGAGGCCAAGGCCCCGCTTGACGTCAGCGAGGCTCGAGCTCGCCGGCATCGGGCGAGGCCTCGACCTCGCTAGATCCACGAGATCGAGCCTCACTCGACGCCGGTGAGCTCGAGCCTCACTTGGCCTATTGCCAATTGGCAGCCGGCCGCCGCCCTACCGGCCGCCGGCTAAGGAAGGAAGAAAAGGAAAGAAAAGGAAAAAGAAAAAAAAAAATTGAAATATGAAAATAATTATAATTTCAATTTTTATTAAAAAAACATTTTTATAAAGTTAAAAAAAGGCCATGGCCCATGGGTTTAAACTTTAAAATGGGTTTCTTAATAATCCATTTAGACCATTTCTCAGACCCATTTTTGACATATATTTAACTTTTTCACTTAATCCATATATGACCCATTTAACTGAAAATGGGTCATAATATGGATTTATGACCCATTTTGCTAGCTTTACCTCCAATAATGGTTCTTGGTTCTTTGCGCTGAACGGGATTGAACCGATTGACTTGTTTTTCTTTTTTTTTTTAATTATTTTCCTCTTCTAGAAGTAAAGCTACATTGAGGGTGGAGGCTATATGCATTGTGAAATTTCTGCTTACTTCCAAAACAAAACTTCAAAATCACAAACAAAACTAGAAAAAAAAAATCTACATCTTTGTTATATTTTGATGATGGGATAAGGCACTAATGCTAAGTTTTCACATTAAATAGGAGGGAAAAAGCCACCAAAAACTTCAAATTTTACCCAAAAAGACAAATTTACTCTAAACATTTTTTTTATGACATGAAAATCTCAAACTTTGCTAACCGTGATACATTTACCCCCACCAAAGGCATTTTCATCTTAATTTTTCTATTTTTCATTTTTCCTTTTTTTTTTCTTTTTGTTTTTTCCTCTTTTCTTCTTCTCTCTTCCCTCCGCCATGGTTGATGGAGGGAAGCTGGACTCAGGCAAGGGCAGCCCTCAGCTGGGTCGGGCGAGGGCCTCCCTCACCAAATCTAGCAAGGGCACCCCTTGCTTGATGCTAGCGAGGGTGGCTCTCGCCTAAGTCCAATGAGGGGTGCCCTCAACAAGCCCTTGCCTGTCCTCACCTAACCTAGTCGAGGGCTGCCCTCGCTCGACGCTGGCGAGGGCGACCCTAGCCAACCCAGGCAAGGGCGATCCTTGCCCGACATCAGCGAGGGCGTCCCTTGCTTGAGTCTAGCTTCCCTCCACCATGGCCGGTGAAGGGAAGAGAGAAGAAAAAAAAAGAAAAAGAAAATTAAAAATAATAGACAAAAATGCTCTATAGTTTAGGGTAAATGTGTCACGATGATACAAGTTTATGGTTTTTTGCGTCACGAAATTTTTTTTTGAGTAAATGTGTCACGATTGGCAAAGTTTGAGATTTTTCATGTTACAAAAAAATGGTAAATTTGTCACTTTTGGCAAAGTTTGGAGTTTTTGGTGGTCTTTTAAAAAATCCATTTATACTTAGCAAAAAGATAAGTTTTAGATTATCGAATACCAAAATAAGAATCTTATTATCTACAAAGAGAATTATTGCTTCAAGGAACTAAAAAGAAAGACACAACCAGTCCTAAGTGGACATAGTTGATTCAGGAGAATTACCAAAAAAGTCCTAAACCTATTGCAATTGTGCCAATTCAGTCCTAAACTTTTTTGTTTTGCCAATTTAGTCCTAAACCTTTTATAATTGTGCCAATTCAGTCCTTCCAGCCATAATTGGCCGGCCGGAGCTAATGTGGATGCCGGTCGGAGATAGCTGGCCGGCGAGCAATTTTTTAATAATTTTTTTCGAATTTTTTAATTTTTTTCAAATTGTTTTTCGAATTGTTTTTTTTATTTTTTACCTCCTTCTTCTTCCTGCCGGCGAGGCTGACCTCGCCGGCCATTGGCGAAGGCGAGCCTTGCCCCGACGTGAGGCCGCCGTCGCCCGCCAAGGCGAGGCTCGGCCTCGCCCGGCCATGGCGAGGTCGAGCCCGCCAGATCCGGCGACGGCGGCCTCACCGTCGTTGGGCGAGGCTCGCCTTCGCCTGGCAAGCGAGGGCGAACCCGCCCAGAACGGCGAGGCGACCGTCGCCCAGCCCAAGGTGAGGCTCGGCCGCCTTGGCCGGGCGACGGCGGCCGCGCCTCGCTAGTGGCCGGCGGGGGCGAGCTCGCCTGGCCGGGCGAGGTCAGCCGCGCCCGCGCCCGCCGGCGCCGCCGAGGAAGAAGAAGAAGGTAAAAAAATTTAAAAATCAAAAAAATTTAAAAATCGAAAAAAAAATTAAAAAATTATTAAAAAGTGTTCGCCGGCCAGCTGTCTCCGCCGGCATCCACGTCGGCTCGGCCGGCCAATTTTGGCCGGAAGGACTGAATTGTCACCTTTATAAAACGTTTAGGACTAAATTGGCAAAAAAAAAAAAGTGTAGGACTGAATTGGCACAATTGCAATATGTTTAGGACTTTTTTGGTAATTCTCCCTCGATTTTATAAACCAGGAACAGATATTTCTGGTTCTAAGGTGGGAATCAATCACCCTTGGAATCGATTACCCCTATTGGCATGACACGGCACAATTCACAGCATCACCGAGCGAAGCTTGGCACAACCTGTGGGCCACCGTGGCCTAATAGCATCCTGCTTCTTGCTGGGCCACTGCGAACGGCCGATTCTTTTAGAACCTTTTTACCTATTCTGCAATGGCCGGGCAGTTATATGGCCATATATCAGCAGCAATTGCCACAGCTGTATCAACAGCAATTTTATTTCATTCGAGTTTCAATATAATCACCAAAGTCGATCTTCGGTCCATACATTCTAGGGCGCCTTTTGATTTTCCACTCCCGGCATCATGTAATGATGCCCCCACAGATCATTGCGTGCCTACATTTGTGTCATCATCTCCATCGTAAAATGTCTGCGCTGATTCTAGCCAAAATTCATCATCGGCTGTTAATCTCCGGTCTTCGCATGCCTCGCTCGCGAAAAGCCCAGTCAACATTTCTCATAATCAGCGTCGACGGGCGCATCCAGCATGATGGCTTTCATCCTCTAATGCGCCTTCTTTTTTCAGCTTTTTCAAAAGTTGGAACAGTTTGACTTTGAATTCGCAGGCCACGCTGACTAGGCTATGATGACGACAGTGTCTCTGCTCTGCCTTTAGGACATATGACTGAGCCTTTGAGACTCGCCAGCCTTGGGCGAGCTTGAGTCACCAATCAGGTGAGACCTCGAGCTTGCCAATTTAGTGAGGCCTTGGGCAAGCTCAGCTTCGCCAAATCTAGCAAGGTAGAGCCTCGCCTGAGGATGGCAAGGCTCAGCTTGCCGGAATTGGGCTAGGTTGAGCCTCGCCAGCATGTGGCGAGGCTCTAGCTCACCTAAGGCTAGTCAACACCAGTCACTATGGTTGGTGACCAGCCAAAGAAGAAGGAAAAAAAATAAAAAATATATTTTTAAATAGAAATATTTTTTTATAAAAAAATTATTTATATATATTGTTGTTTTCTTGGCAAATGTTCAAACAAACGGAACCCCAATTATTTTTAAAAAAATTGCAAAAATTTCCACTAAATTTGAATTGCAAGGAAATATTTTAGCAATATGATTTTCTTAAAAAAAAACATAAGAAATAAGATCTCCTAAATTTAATTAAATGGGTCGGGTCTGATATAGGTCAAGAAATTTGCATTACAATAAATGAGTTATAAATAAGTTAAATATGTCAATTTAAGTTTATCATTTATGACCTAATCCAGCCCACCTATTTAACAAGTTTACTTCTTATAGTCAGCAGAGTCCACGCGCATTTTTACCAAGCGGGTTGGCAAGATGCCAATCGTTAGCTGACTTTTCTTTTGAAAGAATCTGGACATGGCAGCTAAGAAGGAAAAGTTTGGAGAAGAGGAAAGAGGCGGTGTTTCTTTAATACCCTGTATTTTCGAGGCTGGAATATAGGAAGACTAGCTCTGAAGAGCTTCCGCTGGGTGATTAGGCCCTCGATGTCCCCATCGAGCCCCTCCACCACAATCTCTCCGGCCATCTCTTCATCTCGTGTCCTAAGCAAAGCCCCTTTCTCCATAGAATCAAACGAGTGGAACGCGCTGACATAATAATATTCTTGTCAAGATGCTTGATTAGTTGACTAATCCACTGATAATTTGTCATTTTCGGTTCATACAAAAATTAGGAGGCTCGATAAAAGTCGTCCTCACAGATCAAAGACGTGTAAGGTTTATTCTTCCCTACTTGCCTGGAAAATGCACCGCAATAACCACGCACGAAACCTTATAGATCTTATAGCACGCGACTCCCTCCTCCATCTCTTCCTCCCCACTCAATACTCAATTTGCTTTCTCCACACACTAAATATGAGGCCTGCAATTCGAGAAAAAGAACAAGAGATGAAGATGAAGGAGGACGGTAAACCCCCAACGAAGTTCATGGACCCAAGTATGTACAAAGCCGCCAAAGAAGGCAACTTCACTGCCCTCGAAAATTCGATCCGGAAATATGGAGAAGAAGAACCCCGGCTAGACCTCCTCAAACTAGAGACCCGCAAGGGCAACAATCTCGTCCACCTCGCGGTGGAGTCGGGCCACGAGGACTTCATCAAGCAGGTCCTCCGCGAGTGCCCCCAGCTCGTGGCCAAGCCCAACAACTCCTGTCACGGAGCGGACACGCCACTTCACGCCACAGCGCGGACACGCCACTTCAAAGTCGTGGAGACCATCCTCTCCGAGGCCAAGCTACGGGAGGGGAAGGCCACCACCGAGACGCCATGCACACAGAAGATGAAAGAGATGGAGAATGGGGGAACAGCCAGGATCATTACCAGCTTGCTGAGGAAGACGAACGGTGCCGGGAACATAGCGCTGCACGAGGCGCTGAGGAACGGGGATGAGAAGATGGGGATGTTACTGTGGAAAGAAGATGAATAGATGGTGGGGAGCATCAACAAGGCCGGTGAGAGCGCATTGTATGTGGCGGCTGAGTTAGGGATTGAGAAAGTGGTAAAGGAGATGGTGAAGTTCTTGGAGAGCGGCAGGCAATGTGAAGAAGGTGTTCGGGATCGCGCTTTGAGGGGCCCGGAAGGCCAAAACCCCTTGCACGCTGCTGTTCTTGCTGGAAGTAGGAGTATGTCAATTTTAATACATGCTTAAAATGAGTAATTACATGGTCCTTTATTTTCTGAAAATCAATTTATTAGGACTTATAAATCAATTAAATGACGTGGCATCACACGTGCATATAGCATCTTATTTTCTCTATTAGTAGTAGATAAGGCTTATTTTCTCCATCCTTTCTGATGCTCATCCATAGGGGCTAGTCGCACGCTTACCAGTCAAAGGAGATATATGGAAAGCACTATGGAAATAGATTTTTAAAGTACTTGCATGGAATTAACAATCTAATAATAGACTAAAAATATTTACCAAACATAGAAAACTCTACTGTCTACCAGTCTTAAGACTATACATATAGTTAACTTTTTTGAAACATGTAAGTGTTCCATATAATGCAAAATATAACAATGGTACTCATATGACTAGCTGATTTATTTTTGAGAACGGGAGGTTCCATCCGGCGCAAAATCAAGTATGATATGAAGTGTGCATTTCTATTTTTACGAAGCATCGATATGTTTTCAGCCCATGTTGCCTTTCAACTTTTTAGTTCAAGCAAATGCTTAGGTAAGAAATATGGAAACTATACTCTTTTAATGTACATGAACAAGCAAGAAATGCTATGTGAAGGCATATGATGTCGAAGGAATTGAGGGAGTTCATTCATACCAGCACTAATTGATCGCTTTGAACTTTGTTTTATTAACAACCAAAATTAATTGAGGCATCTCTCGGTCTTCCAAAAGAAAAAAGACATGTACTTTTGTAATTTATCATCCCCATCTTCTTTAATTAGTTCTAAGATGTATCTCATAGTCAACCTTCAATTTCAACAAGAGACAAAGTATGGCAACATGACTCTATTTTTAGGCGGTCTAATTTATGGTTCCA